>CM022298.1:682197633-682430601 GCA_011799875.1 Thinopyrum elongatum
CGCGCGCGCCCGTCCACGCGCTCCCCGCGCCGCCTCGCCACGCCCGCTTGCGCCACCGCCCTCCCCGTCGCCGCGCACCGAGCGCGCCCACGACCGCGTGTGCACGCACACGCCGGCCACGCCGTGCTCGCCGGTGCCGAGCCGCCCGTGCACCTGGCCGCGCCTCTGCCACGCCCCCGCTACCCCCTCCTCACGCCGCCTACCGCCGCCGCCTCCTGCTGCTGCTTCCGCCTGCTGGCCGCCGCTCCACTCGCCGTCGCTGCCGCCCGCCAGCGGCCAGCCCCGCCCGCACGCCCGTGCCCGATCGGGCGGGCGCCCACGCCCGCCCCGCGAGCGCCCGCGCCCGTCGCCCGCTGCCCGCTGGCCTCTGTGCCACCGACAGCCGGGCCCCACCCCCTGACCCACTGACAACGGGGCCCACACCCTAAAAAAAAATGAAAAAAAAATTAATAATAATAATAAAATTTAATTAATTAATTAACTTAATTAATCCTGTTAATTAACCTAACCTAATTAACCTAATTAACTACTGTTAATTAACCCTAATGACTGCTGACATCAGCATGATGTCATGCTGATGTCATCAGTTACTATTCTGGATAATTCGAAATTAAATAATAAAAATAAATTCAGAAAATTAATAAAAACTTTAGAAAATCATATAAAATAATCCGTAGCTCAGATGAAAATACTTTGTACATGAAAGTTGCTCAGAACGACGAGACGAACCTGAATACGCGGTCCGTTCGCCCGTCACGCGTCCCTAACTATCCGAACTTGCAACCGTTCCCCTCTTATCCTCTGTCCGATAATTCCAAAGACCCGGGAAATATCGTCAGATATTCTCCCGCTCCGTCTGTTACGTGTGATGCTGCGTTAGACTACCCCTAGCACCGTGTATCGTATTTGTCATGCTCATGTTTGCTATATATTTATACTGTTTCCTCCCCCTCTTCTCTCTCGATAGCCCCCGACCCCGACGTCGTCCCCGAGACCGACGCAGCTCCGGATCCCGAAGACACCATAGACGACCTTGCCCTTGCCGCCGAGCAACCAGGCAAGCCCCTCCCTTGAGCATACCGATATCGCCCATTCTAAATTTCTCATGCTTGCATTAGAATTACTGCTGCTGCTGCTTTACCTATTCTGATGCATAGCCTGTTCATTGTAACCTGCTGTTGATAATTACCTGCATATCCTAAACTGTTTAGTCTAGGCTGGGTAGAGACCTATCAGTGACCCCACTTATCCCGACTGCCGCGCTGGATCGTCAGAAGACCCGATCAACGGGATTGAAGACCAGGCCCCGACACCGCACATCACCCCCCCCCTTAGTTGTAACGACACTGCAGCGTTACTATCGAGTGTCGAGGGTGAAACCTCATGTAGCACTTCTGATGTTAACTCTGTAGAGTAGTTATTCGGTCGTGGTCATCGAGGGTGATTCCTCCTTCACCGCTTCCGATAACGACGCTGTCGTACAACACCTCAAGTGTGGACCCAGTGAGGGTGATTCCTCCTAGTTCACCTTGACGGATACATCGAGTGGGAATTCAATGAGGGTGATACCTCGGATTCCCTGATGTTATGGACACACGGATACTTGGACTTTACAATGTTACTTGGAAAGGCGGGTCGACCCTGAAGGGTACCCGCGTGTGATGTGAAGGCGGGTTGCCTGTGTGGTGCCCGAGTGGTGAATACGAGGCGCGGCCGGGCATTCTTAACCCTTGCCGCAAGTCCTCGAGACGGGGCGACGGGGTCACATCTTTCGTGAGTCTCTGCTCGTTACCGCAAGCCCCTAGTCCTAGCGATTTGGATATTTGATCCGAGCAGGCCTCTGGTCTGATAGCACTAACCATCACGTGGGCATAGTATGGGCGTCCTGCATCGTATGCATCAGCCGAAAGCTCTGTCAGACGTCCAGTTCAGCCTCGTGGCCGGGCCGGGCCAGTACCATCCAGGACTGAGGTGGTGCTCGTCCCGACCCTGCACACACCGACCCGGAGTGCACAGGGCGATGGCCCATGACCCCTGAGCGCTTAGGATATAGACCGACGGGGACCTCTCTGCTGAGCTGTAGGTAGGGTTGCGATGTGTCGTTTGGCCGAGGCCGGGCATGACCCTGGAAAGTGTGTCCGGCCGGAGTTAATCGAGCGTGTTGGGTAAGTTGGTGCACCCCTGCAGGGAAGAACATTTCTATCGATAGCCGGTCCTACGGTAAAGGACACTCGGAGTTGTATCCTGATTGATACAATTTAGAACTGGATACCTGTGATGAGACCTGTATATATGGCTCTGGGATTGCTTCTCGCAGGGAGTCGAGAAGGGATCTCAGGACGAGGTTGATGAATATATGGCTCTGGGATTGCTTTCTCGCAGGGAGTCGAGAAAGGATCTCTGGGTGAGGTTGATATTATTACTGCTACATTATATGGTATTGTTCTACTCTCTTCTACTGCTGCAAGACCGCTGAAGATGCTAGTCTTCGATAGGACTAGGCCTTCTCTCTATTCTGGCATTTCTGCAGCCCAGTCCACATATACAGCCTCCCCTTGAAAATGTTGCATATGTAGTGTAGATCCTTGCTTGCTGAGTACTTCAGAGTACTCACGGTTGCTTTGTTTTCCTTTTTCTCCCCATATCAGTTTGACGTGACCAGAGGACGGAGCCCCCTGAGACAGATGCCCCGACGATCGTTACTACTACTACCCAGAGGATGGATACTACTACGAGTTGACTGACGACCAGGAGTAGGATCGAAGGGTCCCAGGCAGGAGGCCTGCGCCTTTCGATCGTAGTGTTTTATTTTGCCCCGCCTTTCTAAAGGCCTTTCTGTTTCTCTTTCATATCTGTACTCAGATAACTGATGCTTCCGCTGACGCTTGTATGCCATCGAGCTATGTATTCGAGCCCTCGAGGCCCTGGCTTGTAATATAAAGCTTGTATGACTTTATTTATGTTTTAGAGTTGTGTTGTGATATCTTCCCGTGAGTCCTTAGGCTTGATCGTGTGCATTTGCGTGTATGATTAGTGCACGATCGGGCCGGGGGCGTCACATTGCGGTAATGAGAAGAGACTCACGAATGATGTGACCCCGTCGCCCCGTCTCGAGGACTTGCGGCAAGGGCCAAGAATGCCCGGCCACGCCTCGTATTCATCACTCGGGCACCATACAGGCAACCCGTCTTCACATCACACGCGGGTACCCCTCAGGGTCAACCCGCCTTTCCAGGTAACAATAGTACTGTCCAAGTATCCGTGTGTCCATAACATCAAGGGAACCCGAGGTATCACCCTTGTTGGATTCCTACACGATGTATCCGTCAAGGTGAACTCAGAGGATTCACCCTCGATGGGTTCACACTAGGTGAGTTGCACGACAGGGTCGTATCGGAAGTGGAGAAGGAGGAATCACCCTCGATGACCACGACCGAATAGCTACTCTACAGAGTTAACATCAGAAGTGCTACAAGAGGTTTCACCCTCGGCACTCGATAGTAACGCTGCAGTGTCGTTACAACTAAGGGGGGTGATGTGCGGTGCCGGGGCCTGGTCTTCAATCCCGTTGATCGGGTCTTCTGATAATCCAGCGGGGCAGTCGGGACAAGTGGGGGTCATTGATAGGTCTCTACCCAGCCTATACTAGACAGTTTAGGATAAGCAGGTAAGGTTTCAATAGCAGGTTACAATAAACAGGCTATGCATCAGAGTAGGTAAAGCAGTAGCAGCAGCAATTCTAATGCAAGCATGAGAGAGAAAGAATAGGCGATATCGGTATGCTCAAGGGGGGGTGCTTGCCTGGTTGCTTGGCGGCAAAGGCAAGGTCGTCAACGGTCGTCGATCTTCAGGGCATCGTCAGCTGTCTCGGGGTCTAGCGAATAGGAAGAGGGGGAAGAAACAGTAAAATATACAGCAAACCTGAGCAACACGATGTACGACTTGGCAATACGCAGTGCTAGGGGTAGTCTAACGCAGTACAACACGTATCAGACGGAGCGGGAGAACATCTGACGATGTTTCCTGGGTCTCTGGATTTATCGGACAAGCGATCCAGAGAGGGAAGTTCTATGTTCGGATAGTTAGGGACGTGTGGTGGACGAACGGTCCGCGAATTCGGATTCGTCTCGTCGTTCTGAGCAACTTTCATGTACAAAGTTTTTCGATCTGAGCTACGGATTATTTTATATGATTTATCAAAGTTTTATTTATTTTCTGGAATTTAATTATTTATTTAAATTCAACATTATCCGAAACAGTGTATGCTGACGTCAGCATGATGTCAGCATGACGTCAGCAGTCAACAGTGGAGTTGACCTAGTCAAACTGACATGTGGGTCCCACCTGTCAGTGTCAGTTTAGTTTAACTAGGGTTTAGTTAATTTAATTACTGTTTAATTAAACTAACTAATTAATTAGATTAACTTAATTAGACTTAATTAGAGTTAATTAACTTAATTAATTAATTAACTAACTAATTAATTATTATTAATTATTTAATTATTTATATTACATTTTTCTTTTCTTTTATGTAAAACTTTTCAGGGGCTGGGGCCCCACATGTCATTGGGCCAGGGGGGTCGGGCCCCACCTGGCAGTGACCCAGGAGGCCATCGCGAGCGCGGGCGCGACCAGGGGGCGAGCCCGGTGCTGGGCGCGGCCCAGCGCGGCAGGGCGTCGGCCAGAGCGCCGCCGGGCGCGGGGCGAGGTCGCGCGCGTGGGTGGGGGGAATGCGAGGCGGCGCCGGAGGAGGAGCTGCGGTAGGGGGCAACGGGGCATTGGTAGGCGGCGCAGGAGGCAGGTGCGGGCGCCGAGAGGCGCCGGGGCGGTGCGCGTGGGCGTGCGCTGGGTGGAACGGGCGCGGGCGCGCGGCGAGCGTGGCCGCGGTGAACGCGCGCGAGCGGGCGAGCGTGTGCGCGCGGGGCGAGGCGAGGGACGGGCGAGCGCGCGCGGGAGGGGAGAGGGAGGCAGAGAGGAGCCTCACAGGCGTTGCAGGGGTGAGGGGCGGCGAGGGTCAAGGGGGCCGTCGGGGAGGAGGGCGAGGAGGCGAGGCGGCGACGGTTGACGTCGAGGCGGGGTGCAGCGGCATCGGGCGGCGGGACGTGGTCGTCGGGGCGCAGTGAGGAGGCGTTCGGCGAGCGGCGGGGAGGTCCGGCGAGTCAGAGCGATGGGCGCCGGCGGGGACGGGCGCCGGCGTCGGCGCACGGCGTCGGGCTCGGCCCGATCCAGTTTCTTGGATCGGAGGGGGGGGTCGATGGGGACGAGCGAGAGGGGGGGATTAGGGTTTGGTCGGTTGGGGGGGGATAAGGGGAGAGCGGGGGGGCCGGCCTGGTGGTCCTGCTGGGCCACGGCCCAGTTTGTCTGGGGGGGGGGGCTTTTCTTGTTTTTATTTTTGTTTTCTTCTTTTCTTTTCTTTTTTCTTTTCTCTGTTTTGCAAATAGTTAGGCACCCAACTGAATTTTATAAAATATATAAACTGGTTCATAAATTACAGTGCAACATACCCTATCACCAAAAATTAGTTTGGGGTACTTATCCTTTCAGATTTATTTTATAATTATTAATAGGTTATTAAATATTGTTTTCAGCCACTGTTTGGGGATGTTTGAGTCACTTACCCAATTCCAATAATGTTGGTTTCAATTTTAGAATTGTCTCTGTTTTACTTGCTATTTAATGAACAATTTAGTTTCTGAGTTTTGACAACTTTTATGTTCACTTTAATTTCAATTTGAATTTTGAGTTAGGAGCTGAATGCAATATGTTGCAAATGATGATTAGGCACTGATAATCATGATGACATGGAATTATCAAAAGGGAATTACTGTAGTTAACCACTGGGGGTGTTACACATCACCACCACGCCGTCGTGTTGGTTGTGATCCCATCTACTTCTCCTCTCCCGCTTGCTGGATCAAGAAGGAGGAGACGTCATCGAGCCACACGTGTGATAAACTCGGAGGTGCCATCCGTTCGGCACTAGATCGGTTGGATCGTGATCGGATCGCAAAGAGTACGACTACATCAACCGCGTGATAAACGCTTCCGCTTAGCGGTCTACAAGGGTACGTAGATGCTCTTCCCCTCTCGTAGCTATGCATCTCCATGGATAGATCTTGCGTGTGCGTAGATTTTTTTTTTTCATGCAACGTTCCCCAACACAAAGTTATAGTCTAGTTTTGACATGAAGATTTAAATACTCAAGCATATCAACAAGCAACCATGTCTTTCAAAATATCAACACTAAAGAAAGCTATTCCTAGCCCATCATGCTCGATCATTGATCCAATCATGAAACACACTCGCATATTAGCTACATCCAATGCTCAAGTACGATCATAGTGCCCCTTAGTTGGTGCTTTATAAGAGAAGATGGAGACTCAAAAATAAAAATGCATAAAGTAAGTAGGTAGGCCCTTCGCAGAGGGAAGTAGGGATTTGTAGAGGTGCAAGAGCTCAAAGCGAAAAAATGAGAGATAAAATATTTTGGGTGGCATGCTTTTCCCGTCAACGAAAACGATCGAGTAGTTCCCAATACTTTCCATGCTAGATACATCATAGGCGGTTCCCAAACTGAAAATAAAGTTTATTCCTTTTTCCACCATTCCTTCACAATCCATGGCTAGCCGTATCCATGGGTGCCCTCCATACCAACACTTTCCAAGGATTTTATTATTTGACAACATAAAGTAAATTTCTTTTCATTTCGGGACTGGGCATCCCTATTACCTTTGCCATACTCTCGTGCAATAACAAGTGAATAAACACTCATCTTGAGAATAACGCATCTAGCATGGAAAAATATCGGCCACCCCCACCGTTTCATGAGCGGTACGAACACACAAAAGAGAAATTTATTTGAATATTAGAGTTGGCACATACAAATTTGCTTAGAACGGCACGGAAATACCGCATATAGATAGGTATGGTGGACTCATATGGGAAAACTGGGTTTAAGGATTTTGGATGCACAAGTAGTATTTGTACTTAGTACAAGTGGAGGCTAGCAAAAGATTGAGAAGCATCCAACCAAGAAACGAAAAATCTCATAAACGAGCATTAAGCATAACTAACACCGAATAATGCACCACAAGTGTAGGATGTAATTTCATTGCATAACTATTGACTTTCATACTTGCATAGGGAATCACAAACCTTAATATCAATATTCTTATTAAAGCACAATTACTCATCAACATGACTCACATATCACTATCATCATATCTCAAAACTATTACAAGGAATCATGTTTATTTTGTCCAACGATCTTCATGAAAGTTTTTATTATATCCTTCTTGAATATCTATCACTTTGGGACTAGTTTCATATGTTGCTTTTGATAAGCTCAGACAAATTTAAGTGAAGAACATGAGCATAAAGATTTTCATCTCTCAAAATAATACTCCCTCCGTCCCAAAATAAGTGACTCAACTTTGTACTAAAGTTAGTACAAAGTTGAGTCACTTATTTTGGGACGGAGGGAGTATAAGTGAAGCATGAGAGAATTTCTTCAAAATTACTAACTCTCAAATAAATATAAGTGAAACATGAGAGAATTTCTTAAAAATATTAAAGCACACTGTGCTCAAAAAGATATAAGTGAAGCACTAGAGCAATTCCATAGCTCAAAAAATTTAAGTGAAGCATAAAGAGCAATTCTAACAAATCATAGCATAATTTTGGCTCTCTCAAATAGGTGTGTCCAGCAAGGATACTTGTGAAAAACTAAAAAGCAAAACAAGTAAAGACTCATAAAATACAAGACGCTCCTAGCAAAACTCATGATATGCGACGAATAAAAATATAGCTCCAAGTAAAATACCGATGGTCGTTAGAAGAAAGAGGGGATGCCACTCTGGGCATCCCCAAGCTTAGTTGCTTGTTCATCCTTGAATATTATCTTGGGGTGCCATGGGGCATCCCCAAGCTTAGGCTCTTGCTACTCCTTATTCCGTCATCCATCGTGATCTCACCCAAAACTTGAAAACTCCAATCACACAAAACTTAACAAAACCTTCGTGAGCTCCATTAGTATAATAAAGCAAATCACCACTCTAAGTACTGTTGCAAACCCATTCATATTTTATTACTGCATTATACCTACTGTATTTTAACTTTACCATGGTTTATAGCCCCCGATACAAACCATAGATTCATCAAAATAAGCAAACAATGCAACGAAAACAGAATCTGTCAAAAATAGAACAGTCTGTAGTAATTTGTACTCTACCCATACTTCTTTAACTCCAAAAATTCTGAAAAATTAGGACAACGTAGGCAATTTGTATATCAATCTTTTTTAAGAATTTCATAACTTTTTGTCGCTTCTGTGAATTTCTAAAATTATTTTACTGGACGCAAAAGTTTCTGTTTTCCAACAAGATCAAGTCAACCTTCACCCAACATGATCCCAAAGGCTTGGCTTGGCACAAACACTAATTAAAACATAAAAATACAATCATAACAGTAGCATAATTGTGCAAACACTCAAGCATAGAAATAAAAAGGCAAAAAAAATTATTCATTGGGTTGCCTCCCAACAAGCTCTTTCTTTATAGCCATTAAGATAGGCTTGAAATTTTATGGATGCTCACAAGAAAGGTAATAATTGGAACACAAAGAGAGCATCATAGAACATGTTACAAACACATTTAATTCTAACATACTTCCTATGCATAGGAATTTTATAGGAAAACAAATTAGCAAGACAAGCAAGATCTAGAATATGCAAGGGAGAAGAAAGAAACAATAGCAATCTTAACATGAAGAGAGGTAATTTAGTGACATGAAGATTTCCAGAACCACATTTTCCTCTCTCATAATAATTACATGTAGGATCATAATCAAATTAAACAATATAGCTATCATATAAATTTTTCTCTCCATGATCCACATGCATAAAATTCTTATAGTCTTCCAAAATAGTGGGATTAACATCAACTAAAGTCATGACCTCTCCAAACCCACTTTTATCAAAAAATTCACAAGGTTGATAATTCTCCAAATATGTGGGATTATTTTTACCAAGAGTTGACACTCTTCCAAACCCACTTTTAATATTATTGCAAACATTATTATCAATAACATATTCATCATGAGGCTCAAATAAATTTTCAAGATCATAAGAAGCATTATCACCCCAATCATGATCATTACAGTAAGTAGTGGACATATCAAAATTAGCATCCCCAAGCTTGGGGTTTTGCATATCATTAACACAATTGACATTAATAGAATTTATAACATCATTGCAATCATGCTTTTCATTGAAAGAGATATCATGAATCACTTTATCAATTTCTTCTTCCAACACTTCATCACAATCTTCAGATTCATGAATTTCAAGCAAAACTTCATAGAGATAATCAAGTGCACTCAATTCACTAGCAATTGGTTCATCATAATTGGATCTTTTAAAAAGATTAGCAAGTGGATGAGGATCCATATCAATAGATTTTTAGCAGGCGAAGATGCAAGCAAATAAAAGACACATGGCACACAAGCAAGGAAAGCACACGAACAAAAAGGCAAACGGAAAAGAAGGCAAATATTTGTGAAGTGGGGGAGATGAAAATGAGAGGCAAATGGCAAATAATGTAAATTGCAAGGAGATGAGATTTGTGATTAGGAGCCTGATAGATGTTGATGTTGTCTCCCCGGCAACGGCGCCAGAAATCCTCAAGTTGACGGGAGACTACTTGATCCTCCCTGGCAACAGCGCCAGAAATCCTTTCTTGATGGCTCGTGTCCGCGTCAGAATTTTCCCCGAAGAGGAAGGGATGATGCAGCACAGCTACGGTAGGTATTTCCCTCAGTTATGAAACCAAGGTTATCGAACCAGTAGGAGAACCAAGCAACACTATGTAAACGGTACCTGCACACAAAGAACAAATACTTGCAACGCGACACGAAAGAGGGGTTGTCAATCCCTCTTGGGTAAAAGATTGGTAAAGAGATATATTGATAGATGCAAATAAAATAAAGGCAAATAAAATTCAGCGAGGTATTTTTTGGTTTTTGGTAATATAGATCTGAAAATAAAAGATGCAAATAAATAAAAAGACAAATAGCAATATAGATTTGAAAATATATGATGAGAAAATAGACCCGGGGGCCGTAGATTTCACTAGTGACTTCTCTCGAGAAAATATCATACGCTGGGTAAACAAATTACTGTTGGACAATTGATAGAACCTCAAATAATTATGATGATATCCAGGCAATGAACATTATATAGGCATCACGTCAAAGATTAGTAGACCGACTCCTGCCTGCATCTACTACTATTACTCCACACATCGACCGCTATCCAGCATGTATCTAGTGTATTAAGTTCATGAAAAAATGGAATAATGCATTAAGAATGATGACATGATGTAGACGAGATCTATTCATGTAGGAATATCCCCCATCTTGTTATCCTTAATAGCAACGATACATACGTGTCTTGCTGCCCCTTCTGTCACTGGGAAAGAACACCGTACGATCAAACCCATCACAAAGCACCTCTTCCCATGGCAAGAAAAATCGGTCTAGTCGGTCTAGCTAAACGAAAGATTCGAAAAAGAAATACGAGGCTATAAGTAATCATGCATAAGAGATCAAAGAAACTCAAATAAATTTCATGGATATAAAGATCTGATCATAAACTCAAAGTTCATCGGATCCCAACAAACACACCGCAAAAAGAGTTACATCAAATAGATCTCCAAGAGACCATTGTATTGAAAATCAAAAGAGAGAAGAAGCCATCTAGCTACTGCCTACGGACCCGTAGGTCTATAATGAACTACTCACGCATCATTGGAGAGGCACCAATTAGGATGATGAACCCCTCCGTGATGGTGTCTAGATTGGATCTGGTGGTTCTGGAACTTGCGGCGGCTGGAATTGTGTTTCGTCGACCCCCCTAGGGTTTTTGGATTTTTGGGGTATTTATAGAGCAAAGAGGCGGTGCGGGAGGCCACCGAGGTGGGCACAACCCACCAGGGTACGCCTGGGCCCCCAGGCGCACCCAGGTGGGTTGTGCCCCCCTCGGGGCACCCCTATGGTACTTCTTTGGGCCAAGTTGTTCCTTCTGGTTCATAAAAATTCTCCAAAAAGTTTCGCTGCATTTGGACTCCGTTTGGTACTGATATTCTGTGAAGTAAAAAACAAGCAAAAAAAACAGCAACTGGCACTAGGCACTACGTCAATAGGTTAGTCCCAAAAAATGATATAAATTTGCTATAAAATGATTGTAAAATATCCAGTAATGATACTATAACAACATGGAACAATAAAAAATTATAGATACATTGGAGACGTGTCAGCATCCCCAAGCTTAATTCCTACTCGTCCTCGAGTGGGTAAATGAAAAAAAACAGAATTTTTGATGTGGAATGCTGCCTATCATGTTCATCACATATTCTTTTCTTTTGTAAAGACATTTTGACTATGTTCATGATAATTAGTTCAGTTAATCAAATTACTAATGAACTCCCACTTAAATCAACATCCCTTAGGTTGTCTATGTGTTACATGATCCAAATTCACCAACCCAAGTTTGATCATCACGTGAGATGAGGTGGTTTCAATGGTGAACATCTCCATGTTGATCGCATCTACTATATGACTCATGTTCGACCTTTTGTTCTTCCATGTTCCAAGGCCATGTCTGTACATGCTAGGCTCGTCAAGTTTAACCCAAGTATTATGCATGTGCAAAACTGGCTTACACTCGTTGTATGCGAACGAAAAGTCTATCACACCCGATCATCATGAGGTGCTTCAAACGACGAACTTTCGCAATGGTGCATACTTGGGGAGAACACATTTTAACTTGAAATTAAGTGAAGGGATCATCTTATAATGCTACCGTTGTCCTCAGCAAAACAAGATGCATAAAAGATAAACATCACATCCAATCAATAAGTGACATGATATGACCATCATCATCTTGTGCTTTTGATCTTCATCTCCAAAGCACCGGCCTGATGTCCATCATTACCGGCATGAAACCATGATCTCCATCATCGTGTCATCACGTGGTTGTCACACCAACTATTGCTTCTACAACTATTGCTAACGTATAGCGATAAAGTAAAGCAATTACATGGCGTTTAATGATTGGCTCACAGGTCATACAATAAATTAAATACAACCCTATGGCTCCCGCCGGTTGTCGTACTCATCGACACGCAAGTCATGAAAAACTATTACAAAACATGATCATCTCATACATCAATCATATATAAAATCACGTCTTGGCCATATCACATCACAACATGCCATGAAAAAAAGCAAGTTAGATGTTCTCTACTTTGTTGTTGCAAGTTTTATGTGGCTATTATGGGCAACTAGCAAGAACCGTTCTTACCTACGCAAAGCCATAATGGTGATATTCAAGTTGTCTTTTAACCTTCTACAAGGACCGCTAATGTCAAATAAAGTTCAACTAAAGTGGGAGAGACAAACACCTGCCAACCACCTTTATGCAATACAAGTTGCATGTTTGTCGGTGGAACCGGTCTCTTGTGCGAGGACAAGTAAGGTTGGTCCGGGCCGCTTCATCCCACAATACCAATGAATCCAAATAAGAAAAATAGAGGTAAGCAATTTGAACATCAACGCCTACAACTACTTTGTGTTCTACTCATGCATATCACTACTGTGGGATGCTGCTAACGCGACACTACAATCAGAGACCCTTCGATGAAACTGTGTGTGATACATTAATCACAAACGGTGATGAAATAAAACCGTCAAAAAATATACAAAATGTTTGCGGTGGTGGAGACATCAAACACGATTCAGATTATAGTTTCGTGTGCGATGCGTGGCATACAGTTCACTCGAATGAACTGTTTGCAACGAGCATAACAGTAGAAATGGTCAGCCAGATGAAGCTGTGTGTGAAATACATCATACAATTCACTCGGGTGAAATGTTTGTGATTAGGCAACAGAACAGAAACGGTCACCCAGATCAAGGTGTGTGCGACAGACGGCATACAATTCAATCGAATGAACTGTTTGCGATGAGCAAAAACAACAGAAATGGATAACCAGATTAAGGTGTGTGTGATAGATGGCATACACTTCACACAGATGAAATGTTTGCGATTAGCCACAACAAACAGAAATGTTTAGACAGATCAAGGTGTGTGCACTAGACGGGCACACATTCTAATTAAAAGAAACATGCACGACGGTAATAACGAGCGTGCATGGTTGATGGAACAAGTCATGTGCTGACATCGCCGATTGCGGTGCATCCTATGGTGCAAATGCCACGTACGCATCCAAGAACGCGTGCCCACGTTACGCCATCCAGGAATCATGCCGCACTTCGAAACTAGAACTGTCAAACAATTTTGAGCTTGCTTCCCATCACATTCCAAACTACCACACTATATTTAATTGTAAACCTGTTCACACCGATCAAAACCTAAACGGTTTCCCACTTAGCACCATCTTACTTGGTTATAAATACTACCTACTCCAAGATGACTGTACATTCCTTCTCAATTCCTCATAAAAAAACAAATAAGTCTTTCATCGTCGTTCCTTGCGCCTGCCATGGCCCGCATGAGTTCTGGGTCGAGAAATTACCAGGGAGAGGTGAGCATGGAAGCGAAAGCACGAGAGATGTCCCGCTTCACGGCGAAAGCAGCCGATATGTCCCGCCGCGCCACCGTAGCAGCGCAGAGGTCCCGCCACGCCGCCGAAGCAACACAGAGGTCCCGTCGCGCCGCCGAAGCAGCATAGAGGTCCTGTCGCGCCGTTGAAGCAGCAGACTGGTCCGGCCGCGCCGCGAAAGCAGCACAGATGTCCCGCCGCATCGCGGATGCAGCAGAGAGGTCCTCCCGTGCCGCGACAGCCTGGGAAGTTCTCTCGCAGGCAGGCGAGGACTCTCACAGGCGCATGCGTGCTATGCTCGATAACCTGATGGATCGGGTCTCCAGCTGGGTGAAGCTGCAGGAGGAGATGAATGCCTCGTTTGATCATGCTACCGGCGTCATCCGGGGACTAAGGAAGGACAAGGAGAAGCTCCGCACCGAGCGCGACCTGCTGAGGGCGAAGATCGCCGAAAGGGCGAAGCAGCACGAGGAGACCACTGCCTTGTCGAAGAAGGCGGACGTCATCATCAATAAACTTATGGACGAGAATGCCATGCTCTGCATCGAGCGCGGAAGGCTGTTGGAGGAATCTATGGATGCTGCCAAGCAACATATTGAGGACATGAAAGAGATCATCGCCGCTCGCCAAGAAACTCCGAAACTCAGAAAGATTGTTAGGATAAAGAAACTTGCCACGAATAATAGTAAGATCTTTGTTTGCACAATGAAGAAGACATCAGTCAACTATAGGATGGTACTAACTCTTTTACCTTGTTTTTTCCCCTTGTGCCATTTCAAAATCTATAACGGCTATTTATGCATATCTTTGTTTTCAGTACCTTCCAAAGTAGTTCACTGATGATTACCTCTCAAACCACCTGCATGTTCAAGAGGCGAGGAAGGTATTCATTCAATACCCATGGTATAATATTGAAGTCTTCCTCAAGAGGACGAAGGTTGGACAGGCAATTACCCATAGCCACTGGCCTAAAGTTGTAAGGACATTCAACATCACTGAAGGCTCAATATTCGCCTTCCGCTTCTGCAGTTTCCCAGATGAGATTCATCTGTCTATTTACCATGTATGAAGCTAGTTTCTAAAGGTTTTCGATGTTGCATGTGAAACTTGGTGCTGCTGTGTAATGACGTAGCTAGCTATATCCCTATATGGTGTAACTGAGTGCTGAAGCTAGCTGATGTAATTCGATTATGAAATCCTGGTTGCCGTTATACGGATATGAAATATATGGTGTGTTTTATAAAAAATATCAATTTGATTACTACGTGTATTATCAATAATAGGCCAATTACGCCGCTTATTTGGGTTTTCTATTGCAGACGGTTTCTCAGACAACACCGTAGGCGATGAACTCAAACAACCCACACGGTTTCTAGAAAGTAGGCGTGTTGGATCAATGAAGAATCACACACGACTTCGGCCAGTGAACTGTTTGCATTAGGCCACCTTGCACAAATGTTTCCACATAAAAAATCGTGTGTAATATACATACGAACGGAAATGTTTTTCTGGGATTCACTGTGTGGGATGTACATACAAACGGGAACGATTGGTCTCCGATGCCTCCCCCGATCGCACACGAGCTCATTTTGCGCAGTGTGTGTGACCGGAGGGCCTATCCCCGACGGTTTCTAGGTCATGTGGGAAGGATCCCCCTTATCACACACACTGACGAGGCGACGGTTTAAAACTCCGTCGCGGAAAGGGGGTAAAAACCGTTTGTATAGGACGTCTCTGCACCAGTGGGTGCACCGCGCGCGACCGACGAACGTGGTGGAGGCAGGCGGCAAGCACCACGGCGACGACGCGCCGGACATCCGATTGCAATGGAGCACCATGGCGGCGACCGTGCCTGACCTTTGGCTCACGGCAAGCCGGGACCACCCTATTGTGCTGCTGCTGTCTCGGGATGAAAGGATTAAGAAGACATGGAGACGGTCAAGGAGTCGCGTGTGGTGGGGGAGATTGCAACCATGGCTTAGTTGCAAAACCTAGTACATAGGTTGCTCCCCAAACCATTCGATCAAAATAGATCCGACGGCCACATAGGCGATGGACGCGTGTGTTGTCATCAGCCGGCTGATGCTAAGCGTTTTGCATAGAATAGTTGATTGTTTTTGAGAAAATAGGGATACGCAAAAAGGTACCTATGGAATTGAACGGAGAGCACCAACCACAGAGGAAGGATACTTTTTTTAACCAGAAGGAGGGACATTGCCCTATTATACCTGGCCATGGGCAGCCCGGCCTGGACAGCCCGACACTACTAGAAAAATGGCTATAGATAATATGGACACTAATGACGCACTGTACACATGGTGCGCCATTACAAAATAGTAATGGCGCACCATGTGTAGGTGCGCCATTAGTAACATAAACAGTAATGGCGCACCAGGAGAAAAGTGCGCCATTACTATGTTTGACCAAGGTTTGACCCAATCCTGGACATAGTAATGGCGCACTTTGTATAGGTGCGCCATTAGTAAGTTGACATAGTAATGGCACACTTTGTAAAGGTGCGCCATTACTAACTTTCTGAGGTGGCCAAAAAATTCACCAAATGCACCCCCCTGGACCGCCTTTTCAGTTTCAAAAAAAATAAAAGAAAATGATAGAAATGTCAAAAAAATAAAAGAAAATAAGATTCCCATGTGATATGTGGTCAGTTGTTAGCAAAATTTACAAACATGAATTTTTGACTTTTTTGCAAAATCTCTCGAGAATTTGTAAAATGGGCATAACTTTTGCATATGAACTCCAATGAAAAAGTTTTTTATATGAAAAATCATCTACTCGAAAAGTTATATCCGAATTCAACGGGGAAAACCCCGTTGAAGATTTTTAGAATCCTCAAAAACCTAACAGAAAAAAAAGTTACGGGGCTTTCAAGATCTGGAGAGGCAAAAAATTTAAAAAAAAATCAAACTCAGTAATGGCGCACCTGCCCATGGTGCGCCATTACTATCTTCCCGCCTTCAAAATTCAAACTATATAAAAAATAAAAAAAAGTTAGTAATGGCGCACCTGCCCAAGGTGCGCCATTACTATCTTCCCGCCTTCAAAATTCAAAATAAACCAAAAAAATAAAGAAAAAGATAGTAATGGCGCACCTGCCCACGGTGCGCCATTACTATGCCGTATATATGGCTGGGCGGGGTCCTCTCCTCCTTACCTCTTCATTTTTTTTCCTCCACTCCACCTCTCCTCCACTCAATCTCCTCCTCTCCTCCACTCCATCTCCCCTCCTCTCCTCCACCATACTCCCCTCCTCCTCTCAGGCGGACCTCCTACTAGCTGTACCTCATAAAAACTAACTCAGGCGAACTCATATCTACTCTCGGTGACTCATTACCTCCATCTCACCCCCTCACCCTCACGGTTTCTCCTCCTCTTCGGTGAGCTCCTCCCTCCTCTCCGGTGATTTCCTCCTCCCTCCTCTCCGGTGAGCTCCTCCCCCTCCTCTCCTCCCTCCCCTCACGGTTTCTCCTCCCTCCTCCGGTGAACTCCTCTCCGGTGACCTCTCTCCTCTCGGCGAGTAGGCGAGTCCTCTCGGTGACCTCCTCCTCCTCCTCCTCTCCGACATTGTAGGCGAGCTCCTCTCCGGTGACCTCCTCCTCCTCCCTCCTCTCCTCCTCACGGTCTCTCCTCGGCCCTCCTCTCCAGCGAACTCCTCTCCGGCAAAAGAACGTACAAGATCCAAAAACGAGAACAAAATTTGAAAAAATATCGTGCAAAAAAACAACCAAAAAAAATGAGCAAAAAAAGGGCAAAAAAAATCGCGATCCAGATCCAGATTCAAAATTCAAAATAGTAATGGCGTACCGAGGGGGTTAGAATGTGCGCCATTACTATTTTCCCGCTTCCATATTCAAAAAAAATCGACAAAAACTAATAAAAAAAGTTACCAGTGGCGCACCTGAAAAGGTAGTAATGGCGCACCTGAACCGCTAACTCAGGGGCTCTGTCGTCTGGTGGCACCAAATGGATATGGGGAGAAAAAGAAAGCAAAGCAAACGTGAGTACTCATCCGAAGTACTCAGCAAGGAAGGATCTACAGTACATATGCAACATTATCAAAGGGAGGCTGTATATGTGGACTGGGCTGCAGAAATGCCAGAATAGAGGGGGAAAGCCTAGTCCTATCGAAGACTAGCATCTTCAACATCTTCAGCGATCTTGCAGCATTAGAAAAGTGCAGATTAGCATAAAGTAAGTAGTAGTAGTGTCATCAACCTCGCCCAGAGATCCTTTCTCGACTCCCTGCGAGAAAGCAATCCCAGAGCCATACTATCCAGTTATCATCTCAAGTTCTAGTTGTACCGATCGGGATACAACTCCGAGTGTCCGTTACCGTAGGACAGGCTATCGATAGATGTTTTCTCCCCTGCAGGGGTGCACCAACTTACCCACCACGCTCACTTAACTCCGGCCGGACACACTTTACTGGGTCATGCCCGGCCTTGGACAAGCGATACGCCACAACCCGACCGAATACCTAACAGAGAGGTCAGCACGCCGGACTAAACCTATGCCCCTAGGGGTCTTGGGCCATCGCCCCGGGAACTCCTGCGCGTTGCAAGGGCGGCCGGAAGCAGACCTAGCAACCCCTTAATACAAGCGTGGTTGCGTAACCAGTCCAATCCAGCGCGCGCTGCTCCTCGCTGACGTCTATTAAGCTTCGGCTGATGTATACGACGCAGAACGCCCATACTATGCCCACGTGATGATTAGTGCTATAGGGGCAGATGCCCCTCGGATCAAATATCCAAACCGTTAGTGTGTTGGTAGTGCGGTAACGAGCAGAGAGTCACGAAAGATGTGACCCCGTCGCCCTGTCTCGAGGACTTGCGGCAAGGGCTAAGAATGCCCGGCCACGCCTCGTGTTCAACTCTCGGGCACCATCCAGGTCCACCCGATTCCACATCACTCGCAATTAAGCTCGCGCGGGTACCCCTCAGGGCCGACCCGTCTTTAGTAACATGGTTCAGTGTAAAGTCATAGTATCAATAGTAACCGTGTGTCTAACACCAAGGGGGAACCCTGAGGAATCACACTCGATGGAATTCCACCTGATGTTATCGTCAAGGTGAACGAAGGAGGAATCATCCTCGAGGTCCACTCTTGAGGAGTTGCACGACAGTGTCGTTACCGGGAATGGAGAAGGAGGAATCACCCTCGAGGACCATAACCGATAACTAACCTACAAGGTTAACTTCAGAAGTGCTAACGAGGTATCACCCTCGGCACTCGATGGTAACCTAGTAGTGTCGAGCAACTAAGGGGGAAGTGATGTGCGGTGCCGGGGCCTGGTCTTCAATCCCGTTGATCGGGTCATCTGATAATCCAGCGGGGCAGTCGGGAAAAGTGGGGGTCTCTGATGGGTCTCTACCCAGCCTATACTAAGCAGTTTAGGATAAGCAGGAAGGTAACAAAGCAGGTTACAATAAACAGGCTATGCAGCAGATATAGGATAACAGTAACAACAGCAATTCTAATGCAAGCATTAGAGAGAAGAGAATAGGCAATATAGACATGTTCAAAAAGGGGGGGTGCTTGCCTGGTTGCTCTGCGGCAAGGGCAAGGTCGTCAACGGTGTCGTCGGGGACGTAGTCGTACTCCAAAGCTGCGTCGGTCTCAGGAGCTACGTCGACGTCGGGGTCTATCGAGAGAGAAGAAGGGGAGGAAACAAATAAATACATGGCAATTAATGCAGCACGGAGCATGCTATGCCTGGGATGCAGTGCAGGGTTGCCTAAAGATATGTCTAAGTCATTTTAGTTATTTTAGGATTAAAGTGGGATTTATTAACCGGTAAGTATGCACCATTCGTCTACCGGAATCGGGCTCCAAGTTACAAGTTCTCCTACGAAGGAGGTTCCGACATGGAAACGGACGACATGATCAGATTCGTCTCGTCGTTCTGATCAACTTTCATGTTTTAAGTTTTTCGATCCGAGCTATGGTTTAAAAGTTATGAATTTTCAAAGATTTAAACATTTCTGGAATTTATTTTTATTTACAGAAATTCATTATGACGTCAGCATGACGTGTGGATGACGTCAGCAGTCAACAGACTCGCTGACCAGGGTCAAACCTAATCTGTGGGTCCAGTGGGACCCACATGTCAGCCTCTGTTAGCTTAACAGAGTATTAAACTAATCTAACAGGGTTATTAGGGGAGTGGGCCCAGCCTGTCAGTGACTAATTAGTTTAACTAATTAGTTTTATTTATTAAAACATTTTATTTAATCTAATATGCGGTGGGGTCAACCCAGTCAGCAGTTGACTGGGTCAACCCAGTCAACTGGGACCCGCGGGGCCCAATGTCAGGCACCCTGAGGTGGGGCCCAACCTTGCCACGTCGGCCGGCCGGCGGCTGAACGCCGGTGAGCTAGAAATCGCGGCAGAGGCACTCGGCCTCATCGGAAATGCGCTACGCGGCGCCGTTCGGCGCGCCGTTGGAACCGTTCGAACGGCCACTCGACGTCGCGTCGAGTAGTGGTGGTGGCACGGCCGGACGTGGCCGTAAAGGGCGCCGGCGTCGAGGTTTGCAGCGGAGCGGCTACGGGCTACGGCGAAGGTGGCGATGCGGTGCTCTAGCGGTCGAGCTAAAGGGGTAGGCGAGTCGTGCGTGACGCGGCGAGGTCAGCGGTTGTGAGCCCGTGACCATTTGGTCACCGGAGCCTCGCCGGCGACGTGCAGAGGCGGCAGCCCCTACGGGACTTCAATGAAAACGGCGGTAGGGGGCACGGGGAGGCTCCTGTGCGGGTGCGTTGGGCCCCTGGGAGCACGAGGAGCCCAACGGTGACCACAGGCAGCGGCGACGTCGACCACAGCTACATCCACAAGCTCATCGGCGGCGAGCAGAGCTCGGACGCGACTGCAGCTAGCTACGGCGCGTGCGGGAGACAATGGGGAGGAGCAGGGGGCGGAAGAGCTCACCGTGCAGCACGCAAGATGGCCGTTGAAAGGTTAGTAGCAGCATATCGACGACGGGGAAGAAGGGGATCGCCGGCGACCCGAGGAAGACGATGGTGCGTGCGGGCGATGCAGAGCCCCTCGGCTCCCTCCAGCTGCTCCAGAGGACGTTGTAGACCACGATGATCCTCCCAGGCGCAAGCAGGTGACGCAGAGAGGCCGCTGGCCACAGCGGTGGCGAAGCGCGGCGACGGTGGCGCTCGGGCGCCGATGGATCTGTGGGGAGAGAGTGACAGAGAGGGAGAGGGAATGGATGGGGAGGCCAGGGGGAAGGCACCGGCTCGTCCTTATCCCCCTCGCGCGTCGGTGGCTGTCGGTGGCCGTCGCCGTGTCGGCGGGCGACCGGAGCGCGCGCGCAGCCACGGCGGTGGCGACACGACGAAGGAGAGAGAGGGAGATGGGCCAGGCGGGCCGGAAATCGGGGCACTGTGCACTTAGGCCCAGTGCACAGTGCCTCGTTTCTTTTTATCTTTTGCTTCTGCCTTTTTCTTTTTACAGAGTAGGTTTTGAAATATTTTGAGCATTCAAATGTATTAGCAAAAATGTGAAATTTGGTCACACATGTGCATTGCAATTTCCAACACTGCCACAAGAAGTTTGGGCATTTTTTAAAACCATTTGAATTTATTCAAAAATGATTTGGGCATTTTAAATGCTGATTGGGCACTGTTAAAATACTTAGGCCCTTCTATGGTTGATGATGATGTTGTGTTCCTTAACAGCAACTAATTTTAGATTATTTGCTAAAAGGTGAACATTTTTCCCACAAATTTTGGGCAACTTTATTTTGCACTTTTGAATTTGAGCTGATTTCAAAGAAGTATTTGAATTGAATCTTAAGCCAAAGTGACTAAGCACTGCAAATGAGGATGACTTGGCATACTTAGCTGAGTAACACAGTGCTCTTTTACATGGGGGTGTTACAAATTCTCCTCCTCTAAAAGAAATTCTCGTCCCGAGAATTTAGGAGGTGGAAGGAAAGAGATCGGGATATTCTGCTCGGAGAGTAATCTCGCGTTCCCAAGTGGCTTCATCTTCAGTACAATTCGACCACTGCACTTTCAGGAACTTGGTTGTTTTCTGACGAGTTCGACGTTCAGCTTCATCGATAATGCGGATCGGATGCTCCTTATAAGAAAGATCATCTTGCAAGTCGAGCATCTCGTGATCCACTGCGCGGTGTGGAGATTCCTTGAAGCATTTACGAAGTTGTGACACATGAAAGACATCGTGGATATGAGAGAATTGCGGTGGCAACTCCAATTTATAAGCCACCTGTCCATGTCTGGCAGCAATGCGAAAGGGACCAATATAGCGATGAGCTAGCTTGCCCTTGATTCCGAAACGACGAGTGCCCTTCATAGGAGTGACATGCAGATAAGCTTGATCACCTGGTTGATAGGTCAAGCCCCATCGTTTGTGGTCATAGTTGCTCTTCTGGCGGTCCTGAGCCGCCTTGAGATTTTCTCGGACAATTCAGACTTGTTCTTCGGCGTGTTGAATAATGTCCGGTCCCACGAGAGGTCGTTCCCTAGTTTTTAACCAATTCAGAGGGGTTCGACACATTTGTCCGTAAAGCACTTCGAAGGGGGCCATTTTCAAGCTGGCTTGATAGCTGTTGTTATAAGATAATTCGGCATACGGGAGAGATTCCTCCCACTTCTTACCGAACGATATAACACAAGCCCGAAGCATATCTTCAAGCACTTGATTAACTCACTCAACTTGGCCTTGGGATTGAGGATGATAAGCTGAACTCCAGGTAATGTGAGTTCCCATAGCTTCTTGGAAACTTTCCCAGAATTTGGAAGTGAAAAGACCGCCACTGTCCGAACTGATCTCTTTCGGAATACCGTGGAGAGAAACAATTCTGGAGATATAAAGCTCTGCTAACTGGCTAGCAGTGATAGTCTCCTTGACGGGCAAAAAGTGTGCAACTTTAGAGAGTTGATCGACGACGACAAGAATAGCGTCGTGACCCTTTTGTGACTTGGGAAGGCCAATAATGAAATCCATTTGCACTTTATCCCACTTCCACAAAGGAATAGGTAGTGGTTGAAGAATTCCAGCAGGCTTCTGATGTTCTGCTTTCACGCAACGGCAAACGTCACATTCAGCAACATATCTAGCGATATCCTGCTTCATTCTGGACCACCAGTACCTCTGTCTAAGATCGCGATACATCTTGGTGCTACCCGGATGGATAGACAACGGTGTATCATGTGCCTCCTTCATAACTTTATCAGTCATAAGTTCGTAACGAGGTACCACAATGTGGTCTCTAAAATACAAGGTTCCATCTTCAGCAATCGAAAAATCCCTGTATTTCTCAAGGTGAAGTTCTTTCTTCATCAGATCAATTTCGGCATCTTTGGCTTGCGCACTCTTAACAACCTTTTCAAGATCTGGCTGTACCACAAGGTTATTAAGAGAAACTTGCGGGACGATACAGAGGTTCAACTTGCACAGTTCTTCATAAAGATGGGGTTGAGATTGCCTAACCATAAGGTTGTTGCAATAGGACTTGCGGCTCAAGGCATCAGCCATCACATTAGCCTTGCCCGGGGTACATGAGATACCACAGTCATAGTCCGTAATTGTTTCCAACCATCGTTGCTGACGAAGGTTAAGTTCCGGCTGAGTAAACAAATACTTCAAGATTTGATGATCAGTATATATCTCACACCGGTTACCAAGAAGGTAATGTCGTCATTGCTTCAAAGCATAGATCACAACAGCAAGTTCAAGATCATGCACTGGATAGTTTTCTTCATGTAGACGCAATTGTCACGAAGCATATGCGATTACTCTTCGTTCTTGCATTAGGACACAGCCTAATCCTTGACGGGAGGCGTCGCAAAAGATAACAAAGTCTTTGCGGGAATCTGGAGGAGCAAGCACTGGAGCAGAAGTTAGCTTGTCCTTGAGGGACTGGAAATTTTCCTGGCATTTGTCTGTGCACTTGAACTTAACGCCTTTGTGGAGCAGATTAGTCAGGGGCTTGGCAATCTTGGAAAAGTTCTCGACGAATCGGCGGCAATAACTGGCAAGTCCGAGAAAACTTCTCACTTGCTTGGCATTCTTCGGAGGAGTCCAATCAAGGATAGCCTGAACACGCTCCGGGTTAACGGTGATACCGTCCTTGGAAATCACATGTCCAAGGTAGGTTACTTCAGAAAGCCAAAATTCACATTTAGAGTACTTGGCATATAACTTGTGCTCTCGAAGTCTCTCCAGAACAAGGCGAAGATGTTCAGCATGTTCTTCCTTATTCTTCGAATATACCAGAATATCGTCTAGGTAAACCACGATGAACTTGTCGAGGTAATCCATGAAGATATAATTCATTAAGCGGGAGAACGTAGCTGGAGCATTCGTTAGGCCAAAGGACATGACAGTGTATTCATAAGAGCCATAGCGAGTAACGAAGGCAGTCTTCGGAATATCCTCTTCGCGGACACGGATCTGGTGATAACCCAACCTCAATTTGAGTTTAGAGAACACCGAAGATCCAGCAAGTTGATCATATAAATCGTTGATCCGGGGAAGCGGATATTTATTCTGAATGGTTGCCTGGTTGATAGGTCGGTAATCTTGGACCAGCCTATTCGTACCATCTTTCTTCTTGACAAAGAGAGAAGGTGCTCCCCAGGCAGAGGAACTAGGGCAGATGAAACCCTTCTTAAGTGACTTGTCGATTTCTTCCTTAAGCTCGAGAAGGTGGTGCGGAGGCATCTTGTAAGGACGCTTCATAATAGGGGTTGTGCCAGGCTTCAAGTCGATGACAAACTCGACAGCTCTAGCAGGGGGTATTCCTGGAAGTTCTTCTGGAAAAACATCCTGGAAGTCATAGACGAGTGGAATGTTTTCGATCCCCTCAAGTGGAGAAGCGTTCAACGCATTCAAGGCATAAATTTGAGCCTCGGCGTTCTGAGTAATATGAGCATGATAATTCACTATCTCATCTGATGGGTGTAGGAGGTGGACAACTTTAGTGGCGCAATTGATTGAGGCGTAATGAGCCTTCAACCAATCCATTCCCAGAATAAGGTCAATCTTGGAAGATTTCAGAATAATGGGAAATGCCTGAAACTTCAACCCCTCAATTTCAATAGTGACTTCGGGGCTGAATAGGGAGGCTCGGCACTGACCCGCGGGAGTGTTTACCGCTAGTGGATGTTGCAAGTTTTCACATTTAATGCCATGCATGAATGCAAATTCTTCTGACATGAATGAATGCGATGCTCCTGAATCAAATAAAACAGATGCTGGTACTGAATTAACAAGAAGTGTACCCATCACAGTTTCAGGTTGATCTTGAGCTTCAGCCATGTTGACGTGATAGTTCTGCCCACGACCATAAGAAGGTCTGGCATTATTGTTTCGCTGCTGAGGAATTCCACGGCCAGCAGAAGGAAGAGCTAGTTGATTCTGATTCTGAGAATAGTCTCTGGCATGGTGACCTGGCTGGCCACACTTGAAGCAGAGTCCACTGTCAAGACGGGGTGCAGGAGCTCGAGGTGGTGGAGCTTGAAGAGGCTGCCTCGGTGGTGGAGGAGGTAGACGAGGTGCAGCATAAGCAGGCATGTACACTGGAGCTGTTGGACGGTACATGCTCTGTGGAATCCAGATGCGGCGCTTCCGGGAAGACGAGCCCGAAGATGAGCCCGCTTCACGGGTGCGTCTGGTCGCTTCCTTGTGCTTCTTCAGACCAGTCTCGACCATGATAGCCTTATTCACCAAGGTGGCGAAGTCAGGAAAATCTTGGATGAGTAGAGCTAACTGGATGTCATGGTGTAACCCTTCACGAAACTTCTCTTGCCTACGGGCATCAGTGGGGATGTCTTCTTCAGCGTAGCGAGACAAGTCAAGGAACTCACGCTGATAAACTTCCACAGTCTTGTTGCCTTGAACGAGACTACGGAACTCGGCCTTCTTCCGAGCTATAACAGCTTGAGGAATATACCGGGCACGAAAAGCAGCTTTGAAGTCCACCCAGGTGACGACAGTTCCAGGAGGTAGGGTCTGTCGGTGAGTGGTCCACCATTGTGATGCAGGACCCTTCAGGAAGTATGTCGCGAAGGTGACATAGTTGGTAGGGGCGACATCAGCGGACTCCATCTCATAGAAGATGTCACGCAGCCAGTCATCGGCATCCAGCGGATTAACTGTGTTGCGGAAGAACGACGGATTGAGTCGCACCAACTCAGGCAGTGTGATTGAAGGTAGCTGCTGGTTGGCATTGGGACGAGGGAACGGCTCCATAATCCCCGTCATGAACTTACGGTTGAGTTCAAACTGTTGCATCATAGCTGCCATATAGTCAGGCGATGGCGGCGGTGGTGGATTGTTATCAGCCATCCTGCTCAATTCAATAGGGGTAGTTTAGCAATAGCTTTTGCGAGTGTTTAGCAACAAACATGATGTAACACGACGATATTTAATTAGTGCAACAGATGCTTAAGAGTAGTCATTTAAGACATACAGATCCATACACAGTCGGTTACAATTGGACAGCATAGCGGTGCAAATTCAAAAGCTAGACATGTTAGGCGGCGCGCAGGCACGCGGTAAGGAAGTGCACAACGAGACATAGCAAAGGCTACATCAACGTCGGAGAAAACCACTGAAATGGGGTAGCTGCAAGTGCGGACGACGAATGTTCGTCGTGGAAGGATCCTGTGCTCCATGTGCACTCTGATACAGAACCCGGTCTCGAACTGAAAGAAGAGGTCCACGTGCAGGTGTGTGACCTCCCACAGCAGGCCAATCAATCCCTGGTGGCACCTCGGTCCTGCACGGGTAAAGGGTGTGCTCCGGATGTATCCCTGCACGAACAGCTGGTAGCAACTACGTCATAGCATCGTAGAGTCGTGCTCGAGTGGCAAGCAGCTCGATGGCCAGAGCCCGAACAGGGCGATCCAAAGCCTGAGTGCACTGAATCAGAACCTGCGGGTCGTAGCGACGAGGCTCGTACGGGGCACAGATAGCTGTGTAGTATCCAGTAGCATCTCCAGCAGGGGCATACGAAATGTATCGAAACTCAGAAACATCCAAGCTAGCGTTGTGCTCTCCTCGGAGACGTGCGACAGCAGAGTAGGCGGCATCATGGACTGCCATCTCAATCATCACGCCGATACCATGGAAAAGGTGTAGCTCAGTGCCTGAGTCATTCTGCTGATCATAGATACGAACATCAGCATAGTACTGCTCCTGGTTGAACTCACGGTAAATCTCGTAGACCATGTACTCGAGGTACCAGCGGTAACCCAGTCTGGTCAGGAGGGCGATCAGGACAGCTGGAAACCCAGGGGCATCACGAGCCCAAGTGCGAAGCACAAGCTGGGTCGTAGGACGTGGTGGAAACAGACGATCCATCTGAAAATAGAGAAGTTCAGGGTTGTCATATGACGATCAGAAATATAATAGATCTCAGAGAGAAAGGTTAAACAAAACAATGGAAAGGAAAATGATTATCAGACTAATCAGATCAATGACAGGGAAATCGCACAGATATCCAGCTCTCCGGGAGGATGGGATTTACGAGATCCTAAGTGTCGGTGTTAGTAAAGTTTTTAACCCGAATAGAAGAGAGATCAGAGTCCCAGAGTAAAGGTCAAGGAGTAAAAGATCCTAATACCACCCAATTGGCGACGTGGGCCCGTAAGCCACACAGCCAAATTAGTAAAATAGTTTTCGGTTACTAGACTCAACTTCGGCCAAGGAATTGAAAAGGGGGATTCCTAGAGGCAGTCGGCTCTGATACCAACCTGTGACGACCCCGGCTTAATCGTGCACTAACCATACACGCAAATGCACACGATCAAGCTTAAGGATTCACTTGAAGATATCACAACACAACTCTAAAATATAAATAAGTCATACAAGCTTTATATTACAAGCCAGGGCCTCGAGGGCTCGAATACATAGCTCAATGGCATACAAGCGTCAGCGGAAGCATCAGATATCTGAGTACAGATATATTACAGAATTAGAGATAGGCCCTTAGAAAGGCGGGGCAAAATAAAAGCTGCGATCAAAAGGCGTAGGCCTCCTGCCTAGGACCCTCCAAATCTACTCCTGGTCGTCGGTCGGCTCCTCGTAGTAGTACTCGCCGGGAGGGTAGTAGTAGTAGCCGTCGGCGGGGGCAGCTAACTCAGGGGCTCCGTCGTCTGGTGGCACCAAATGGATATGGGGAGAAAAAGAAAGCAAAGCAAACGTGAGTACTCATCCGAAGTACTCAGCAAGGAAGGATCTACACTACATATGCAACATTATCAAAGGGAGGCCGTATATGTGGACTGGGCTGCAGAAATGCCAGAATAGAGGGGGAAAGCCTAGTCCTATCGAAGACTAGCATCTTCAACATCTTCAGCGATCTTGCAGCATTAGAAGAGTGCAGATTAGCATAAAGTTAGTAGTAGTAGTGTCATCAACCTCGCCCAGAGATCCTTTCTCGACTCCCTGCGAGAAAGCAATCCCAGAGCCATACTATCCAGTTATCATCTCAAGTTCTAGTTGTACCGATCGGGATACAACTCCAAGTGTCCGTTACCGTAGGACAGGCTATCGATAGATGTTTTCTTCCCTGCAGGGGTGCACCAACTTACCCACCACGCTCGCTTAACTCCGGCCGGACACACTTTACTGGGTCATGCCCGGCCTCGGACAAGCGATACGCCGCAACCCGACCGAATACCTAACAGAGAGGTCAGCACGCCGGACTAAACCTATGCCCCCAGGGGTCTTGGGCCATCGCCCCGGGAACTCCTGCGCGTTGCGAGGGCGGCCGGAAGTAGACCTAGCAACCCCTTAATACAAGCGCGGTTGCGTAACCAGTCCAATCCAGCGCGCGCTGCTCCTCGCTGACGTCTATTAAGCTTCGGCTGATGTATACGACGCAGAACGCCCATACTATGCCCACGTGATGATTAGTGCTATCAGGCCAGAGGCCCCTCGGATCAAATATCCAAACCGTTAGTGTGTTGGTAGTGCGGTAACGAGCAGAGAGTCACGAAAGATGTGACCCTGTCGCCCTGTCTCGAGGACTTGCGGCAAGGGCTAAGAATGCCCAGCCACGCCTCGTGTTCAACTCTCGGGCACCATCCAGGTCCACCCGATTCCACATCACTCACAATTAAGCTCGCGCGGGTACCCCTTAGGGCCGACCCGTCTTTAGTAACATGGTTCAGTGTAAAGTCATAGTATCAATAGTAACCGTGTGTCTAACACCAAGGGGGTACCCTGAGGAATCACCCTCGATGGAATTCCACCTGATGTTATCGTCAAGGTGAACGAAGGAGGAATCACCCTCGAGGTCCACTCTTGAGGAGTTGCACGACAGTGTCGTTACCGGGAATGGAGAAGGAGGAATCACCCTCGAGGACCATAACCGATAACTAACCTACAAGGTTAAGTTCAGAAGTGCTAATGAGGTATCACCCTCGGCACTCGATGGTAACCTAGTAGTGTCGAGCAACTAAGGGGGAAGTGATGTGCGGTGCCGGGGCCTGGTCTTCAATCCCGTTGATCGGGTCTTCTGATAATCCAACGGGGCAGTCGGGAAAAGTGGGGGTCTCTGATGGGTCTCTACCCAGCCTATACTAAGCAGTTTAGGATAATCAGGAAGGTAACAAAGCAGGTTACAATAAACAGGCTATGCAGCAGATATAGGATAACAGTAACAACAGCAATTCTAATGCAAGCATAAGAGAGAAGAGAATAGGCGATATAGACATGTTCAAAAGGGGGGTGCTTGCCTGGTTACTCTGCGGCAAGGGCAAGGTCATCAGCGGTGTCGTCGGGAACGTAGTCGTACTCCGGAGCTGCGTCGGTCTCAGGAGCTACGTCGACGTCGGGGTCTATCGAGAGAGAAGTGGGGGAGGAAACAAATAAATACACTGCAATTAATGCAACACGGAGCATGCTATGCCTAGGATGCTGTGCAGGGTTGCCTAAAGATATGTCTAAGTCATTTTAGTTATTTTATGATTAAAGTGAGATTTATTAACCGGTAAGTATGCACTATTCGTCTACCGGAATCGGGCTCCAAGTTACGAGTTCTCCTACGTAGGAGGTTTCGACATGGAAACGGACGACACGATCAAATTCGTCTCATCATTCTGATCAACTTTCATGTTTTAAGTTTTTCGATCCGAGCTACGGTTTAAAAGTTATGAATTTTCAAAGATTTAAACATTTCTGGAATTTATTTTTATTTATAGAAATTCATTATGACGTCAGCATGACGTGTGGATGACATCAGTAGTCAACAGACTCGCTGACCAGGGTCAAACCTAACCTGTGGGTCCAGTGAGACCCATATGTCAGCCTCTGTTAGCTTAACAGAGTATTAAACTAATCTAACAGGGTTATTAGGGGAGTGGGCCTAGCCTGTCAGTGACTAATTAGTTTTATTTATTAAAATGTTTTATTTAATCTAATATGCGGTGGGGCCCGCGTGTCAGTGACACTGGGCTGCCCAGTCAGCAGTTGACTGGGTCAACCCAGTCAACTGGGACCCGCGGGGCCCACTGTCAGCCACCCTGAGGTGGGGCCCGACCTTGCCACGTCGGCCGGCCATCGGCTGAACGCCGGTGAGCTCGAAATCGCGGCGGAGGCACTCGGCCTCATCGAAAATGCGCTACGCGGCGCCGTTCGGCGCGCGGTTGGAACCGTTCGAACGGCCACTCGACGCCGCGTCGAGTAGTGGTGGTGGCACGGCCGGACGTGGCCGTAAAGGGCACCGGCGTCGAGGTTTGCGGCGGAGCGGCTACGGGCTACGGTGAAGGTGGCGATGCGGTGCTCTAGCGGTCGAGCTGATGGGCTAGGCGAGTCGTGCGTGACGCGGCGAGGTCAGCGGTTGCGAGCCCATGACCATTTGGTCACCGGAGCCTCGCCGGCGACATGCAGAGGCGGCAGCGCCTATGGGACTTCGACGAAAATGGCGGTAGGGGGCACGGGGAGGCTCGTGTGCGGGTGCGTTGGGCCCCTGGGAGCACGAGGAGCCCAACGGTGACCACAGGCAGCGGCGACGTCGACCACAGCTACATCCACAAGCTCGTCGGCGGCGAGCAGAGCTCGGACGCGACGGCAGCTAGCTACGGCGCGTGCAGGAGACAACGGGGAGGAGCAGGGGCGGAAGAGCTCACCGTGCGGCACGCAAGATGGCCGTTGAAAGGTTAGTAGCAGCAGATCGACGCCATGGAAGAAGGGGATCGCCGGTGACCCGAGGAAGACGACGGTGCGTGCGGGCGATGCAGAGCCCCTCGGCTCCCTCCAGCTGCTCCAGAGGACGTGGCAGACCACGGCGATCCTCCCAGGCGCAAGCAGGCGACGCAGAGAGGTCGCTGGCCACGGCGGTGGCGAAGCGCGGCGACGGTGGCGCTCGGGCGCCGATGGATCTGGGGGGAGAGAGTGACGGAGAGGGAGAGGGAATGGATGGGGAGGCCAGGGGGAAGGCACCGGCTCGTCCTTATCCCCCTCGCGCGTCGGTGGCTGTCGGTGGCTGTCGGTGGCCATCGCCGTGTCGGCGGGCGACCGGAGCGCGCGCGCGCAGCCACGGCGGTGGTGACACGACGAAGGAGAGAGAGGGAGATGGGCCAGGCGGGCCGGAAATCGGGGCACTGTGCACTTAGGCCCAGTGCACAGTGCCTCGTTTCTTTTTATCTTCTGCTTCTGCCTTTTTCTTTTTACAGAGTAGGTTTTGAAATATTTTGAGCATTCAAATGTATTAGCAAAAATGTGAAATTTGGTCACACATGTGCATTGCAATTTCCAACACTGCCACAAGAAGTTTGGGCATTTTTTAAAACCATTTGAATTTATTCAAAAATGATTTGGGCATTTTAAATGTTGATTGGGCTCTGTTAAAATACTTAGGCCCTTCTGTGGTTGATGATGATGTTGTGTTCCTTAACAGCAACTAATTTTAGATTATTTACTAAAAGGTGAACATTTTTCCCACAAGTTTTGGGCAACTTTATTTTGCACTTTTGAATTTGAGCTGATTTCAAAGAAGTATTTGAATTGAATCTTAAACCAAAGTGACTAAGCACTGCAAATGAGGATGACTTGGCATACTTAGCTGAGTAACACAGCGCTCTTTTACATGGGGGTGTTACATGATGCTCGCTTGCTCACCCTGCTCGGCGTCTACCACCTTGCCATCATCATTGTCATGCTACCTCTGGCTCGCCACTGGGATGGAGTTCTCATGTGGAGTTGTTTGGATGTGCGTGCAGGTGCAAGAAATTCAGGAAGTTGGGCAAAGTAGGGTCGTTCTGGAGGCCATCACTGTTGTGCATCGCCGTCCAGGCCAAAATCTTGTCAGATTATGCGTGGACATCAGCAACCTCGAAGCATGCTACCTTCTTGGAAATTGTAAGAACAGTTGGCACAATTATTAATCATGTTCCCTTTCTTTCCTTTGTGCTTAGCGAATGTAACTGGTTGATCTTTCTATTGTTTTTGGTGTGTCAATAGATGCGATTGTATTTCTGGGGAGCCGGGAGGCAGGAGCAACACTGGTGATGACCGCGGCGATGGGTGACACCGCCGGGAGGCAATGCACTCCCTGGGTGTCGTTCAATTCATCGGCATTGGTGCCACCAAGGACGATCACAACAGATGATATTTTTCCTTCGTTTTTCTTTCTGACGGTGGTGGATTGTTTGCTCCTTGATGCGTGGATTTTCAAATGTAGGCTGCTGGTGAGGAAACAAAGTTGGTGAAAATATCAAAGCTGGACAAAATAATAGAAACATTAAGCGCAGAATGTGCTGTACCTAAATTAGCTGCCTGGAAACATAGGGCCTGTGCTAAATGACCGAAGGGTGAGCAACAACTTCGAGCCGAGAATTGGAGACCGGCGAGATAGAGTTCGGCCATAGCGTACTGCCTGGAAAGGAAGGCATTGCACTGGAGGGTGGCGCATGTGGTAATGGAAGAGGCGGCGATGAGTATTGCGTCAGGCGGTAATCGGATTTAAGCGTGGAAGATATGGCCATCGATATGAGAGAGGGCGAGAGCCATAGGAAAAGGGATCTGGTAAAGAAAGAACATGAGAGATGGGTGTGGGTCAGTGGGTGTTATCGGCCTGGCTAGGCCGACGTGGTACATGCGAACTTTTTTTCTTTTCTGAGTTGTACTAGGCTAAATCTCACTATATTTGTACGTGTTCATATGTCATATCTTTTTCAAAACAAAATAAATAATGAAAATGTAGAATAATGTAAAATCAAAATAAGCATGTTCATGAATTCAAACTCATTAACTCTTTTATTTTTTGTTACATATATATCCTTGTCATTTTGATGGTAAAAAAAACTAATAGACAAACCACTGATTTGGTATTATTACACAATCTTTATTTGTACTCACATATGCACTTATGAAGACGTGCGTTGCACGTGCACGCTTTACTAGTAAAAGATTACAGTAGAGTTTACACAATTCCCCGCGAGAGGAGTACAGAGCAATTGGCATGCGGAGTTAATTATTACCAAGTTTATGATTCCACGATCATCTGCTTAATTTGCGCCATGACAGTTGATGAGCACGCATGCGCAGGCGGGCAATTCGATTATTCAGGCTTGATCTGCAATTCTGCATGCGGAGGGAGCGACTGGACGTCAATCGACTGACCATAATACTTGAGTCAGTCACTTTTTGCATGTTTATGATTTTTTGGGCCGTGACCATTGGCTGAGTAACGCCGCAGCCGTAAGGATGCATGCAACGACCATTCTTCTGCTGTTTACAGATGCATGCATAGACTTCCGCAAAACCCTCCTGCAAATGAGTTTCCCGCTCACGTGCCTAGGGGCGCAGATGACTCCACCACGTGCGCCCGCATCTTCTTGGCGGGTGGCGGGCACTGCGGCACGGTGAGGAAGACGGTGGCCAGGTCGCTCGGCACCGGGTAGAAGAGCCGCTGCTGCAGCGGCGCCCGCTTCCTCGTACACGCTGGCGCCGACTTCCTCGGCGCAGACGGGCACACGGTTGCCGACATCAGCGCGCTGTCGGCCGTGGTCGGCGTGGTGAAGCTGCCCTCGTCACTGGCAGCGGGGCCATCTCGCAGCACCATTTCCCCAACCGTGGCCAGCGGCGTAGCGAAACCGACCTCGGCGTTGTCGTCATGCTGCAGCGGCTCAATGGGTAGCATGGCCATGGAGTCGCTTGCCTTGGGTGTGACGCAACCGGTGTTGGCGTCGTCGCCCTCTCCTCTTGCCGTGGCCGATCGCGTGCCGCTCGCCCTTGGTGTGACACAGCCGGTGTCGGCGACGGCAGGGTCATCTTCTGCCCCGGCTCTATAGTAGGCTGCACGCCGCTCACGACCGTCTGAAAATTACTGCGGGTTAAAATCACAAAACAGCAGGGGTATCTGCAAATGTCCAGACCGGGCCAGCTGGCACCACTTGGCCGTCTGTGATTGGCATAGGACTAAATTTGCACATTGTGTGCAAGTTTTATGACTATATAGTTCACTTTTGTAAGTTCTAGGACTAAATCATCACATATTAGACAAGTGATAGGACCTCTAGTGCTTTTACCTCAGATGAGGATACCGTAGGCATGCATGTGTCAGACTGTGAGATGGAAAAGAGAGTGCTTTTACCTCAGATGAGGATACCGTAGGCATGCATGTGTCAGACTGTGAGATGGAAAAGAGAGAAAGAGGGGCATGCACATGCAAAGGGCTCGGATCCTATGTTGGAGCGGCGGCTGAGATATGCGTTGCGCGCGCAACCAATTAGGATTCGCCTTATTCGGAAGAAGACCAAGCATAAAACTTCCAACAAATGCATGGGGTAGTAGTAGGGTTGACATTTGTGATAGAAAGCTAGCTGTTAACTTTTCCCTCCCTTTGGGGGCACGCTTGCATGTAGGCATGCAGCCTGCCCTTGTCCTCGCTTGCATGCATGCTCAAAAGGTCCAGCGTTGAGGACCGGGCGTCAATCCATTGTCCTCGCTTGCATGCAGCTGGGGTTGCTGCTAGCCCACCCGAGTTCGATCCCTGACTCGAACGCGCGGTGTTCATGAAGTTTCTCCTATAAAAAAAAGGCAATGAGGGTTAGCCCTTGGGTTGATCTCATTTTTTAAAAAGGTTCAGCGTTGACCGTCTCCGTCCAGCTGGCGCCACTTAGCTGTGTGTGAGTGGCTTAGGACTAAACTTGCACATATTGGACAAGTTCTAGGACCGATCAGTCCATTTTTGCAAATTGTAGGATCTTACCATCATATCCTGGATAAGTTCCAGGACCTTTAGTGCTATTACCTTTTGGAAATAGTATAGGCATGCATTTTTCGGACTATGGCCCACTCAGCCTCAGATGGCCTAGGATCCAATGACTTGCCTCTTGGCAGTCATGGTGTAACATGCGCCCCCCCTTCTGTCGTCCAGTCAAAAACTGCCCACTTAGCAACGCACTGGTTCACCATGATGGAAAAAAGTCTTTTTTTCAAGCATTCGACGGAAGCAACTGGCAAACAACAACGGCCACGAATTAGCAGGCTATAATCTCCTTGCTTGTAAATGATGTAGCCCTGCTGTCCAATGAACAAAGGAGATTTAGCTGTCAATTTTTTTTACGGTGGCAGGTTTGCCGGAATAGAATCTGCATCCTATTTGCTGAATCTGTACTTATTCTCATTGAAACTGAGACCTGGCACACAGATCAAGCATGCGTCAATCAATTCATCAACACATCCAGCCATCCCATTAGAGAAGTTAAAAAAGATCCATCTTTAGGCAGCTGACAATACAAACAAAAACACTCGTTTTTCAGCATTAGAGATGAAAACAATGGCAACTAGTAAAGGTTGAAAATACCTAGAAACAACAATCCTATGTGATGCACATGACCATGTCCATTCATTCAGCACTTAACATTGAAAGAAACAACAACCCAACAGTATTACTCAAGACAAGCACTAGTATTACCCGAGCAAATTACAAGTTGGCGCTAGCAGTACTCAACATGCAAATTGTGCAGCAACAAGTCTTGCTACTGAACAATCATCGGACTGCACAAAATAGACTATTAATCTCAGAGTTAGAGGGAGGAACTAACAAATTGAACATCACTAACGATTGCACAACACTAACAAATTCTGCATTACAATAGTTTTCATAGCACTCAAATATAAATTCTGAAATTGCAAAGGGATTTACCACCGTCGTGGATGTAGCATCTTCAGTACCGGCCGCCTCCTTGACAACACTGACGGCAAGTCGGTCCCCGGGAGCGGTGCGAGCTCTGACGGCGGCAGACGATGGCGCTCCTGCCTGGTCCCCAAGACGGCCTAGCGCTCCTCCCCAGCCCGCAGCAGCGTTCCTCCTCTCCCCGTCGCCGGCGCTGCTTTCCCGACGCACAACAGCGATCCTCCTCATCCTTGAAGGCTGCTTCTCCTCCGCAGAAGGACGCTTGGCTGCTCTGCTTCGCGGCCGGCGAAGCGCCGGAGAGCAGGAGCCCGCCCGTGCAAACCCCCTTTGCCCGCCTGAATTTCAGGCTTGCTTTTCCCCTCTGCTGCGCTGGACTCATGAGATGGTAAGAGTTGCTTTTCCACTATGGTCGCTGATGTCCGTTGGATGGAGAACGAACGACAGATGGGTGGGCGTATGTTACGCCGTGACTGCCAAGAGGCAAGTCACTAGATCGCCGCCGTTCCGTCCATATCTTCCTCAATTAGTAATTGAATCGCGTTGTCGTCCGCCATTCCTTCTCCTGCGAATAAAGTTTGATCAGAGTCACGTACCTGCCGGAGCCGAGTCCCAGCTGCATCTCTCCATAGTTGCGCACTAAGAGCATCTCCAGCCGTTGAGACCCCAGGAGGCATTTTTTTCGCCGCTTGGGGGGCTGCCGGCGAGAATTTTGGCCTGGGGGCGAAAAAATCTGAGCCGTTTCCACCCCCAAGCGAGGCCGTCGTCCTCGCCGCGCCACACCCGCCTGCCCCAAGCGAGGCTTTCCAGCAGCGCGTCCATGCCGCACCTCGTCGCGCCCCCTGCCTCGCGTGCGCACACCCGCCTTCCCGTAGTCCCGCTCCTCGCCTCCGCTGGCCGCTGCTGCCCCCGCCCGCTATGGCCGCCGCTGCTCGCGCCCGCGCCTGCTGCTCGCCACCCGCGCCTGCTGCTCGCGCCCGCGCCTGGCCGTGGCCGCCCTCCGCTGCTGCCGCCCCGCGCGTGCACGCGCGCACCGCGCCGCCCTCTGCTGCTGCCCCCGCCCGCTATGGCCGCCGCTGCTGCCTGGTCGCGGCCAGCGCACGCACGCACGCATCCAGTCCTTTGGTGGCGAGCGCATTGGCGCCGGTGATGACGCGCGCGCGGAAGCCGTCGTAGCTGGGCGAGGACGTCGTTGGCGGCTGCCTGCGCCTGCGCCGGGTGGCACTGGACCAAGGTGGGGGTGACGCGCGGGCGCTCCTCCGAGGCCGCCGGTGCGTGGCTCGTGCCCGTGCGAGGGCTGCGCCCGCCGGTGCGTGGCTCGTCCGTGGCCGGCGCGCCCGGGGCCGGGGCTGCCCGTGGCCGGTGCGCCCGGTGCCGGGGCCGCCCGTGGCCTCCGCGCTCGGGGCCGCCCGTGCTCGGTGCGCCCGGTGCCGGGGCCGCCCGTGGCAGGCCTCGCCGCCCGCGCCCGCCCACAGCGTCGCCGGCCGCCTAGACCACGGCCGCACTCCTCGTCGACGCAGGGCTTCCTGGCCGCCGAGTCCTTCACGCTGGCCAAGACGGAGCTCCCCAGCTCTCTGGGTTTGGGTTGGGACCGCCGGACGTAATTTTGGCTAAATCCGGCGCTATTTGAGCTTTTGGGGGCATGACTGGGTGAAAAAATGCGCTCCGGCGATGAAAAAGGTCTTCTGGGAGGGCTCTCGGGGGGACGGCTGGAGATGCTCTAAGATGCATCGCTCCATCAGAGATCCCGCCGGGAGCATCCCCGAGTGGTTGCTGTTGTACCTGTACTGCAGGAATAAGAAAACTCGCTATTTAATTAGTTTATTTTTGAGAAGGGGTCATTCGAGCCTATGAAAATAGGATACTGTGTTTACATAGAAATCCCTACATCCTCATTTGCCGGTCTACGTCCGCAGCTGAGCCTCCTTGCGCTTCTCCAGCTTGCTGCTCGACACCCAGCGCATTGCGTTGGTGCTGGCTGGCACGAATCTGCTCCTTGTCCTTGCCGTGTTGTTCTGACTGTTTATGCGGGAGAGCAGTTAGATGACTAATGGCTGTTACCAGTGTGTCATGCCCATCAAACTAGTCTTTATGTGTTAATCTCGACAGGCAGTAGCGACCTGGATATCTATCTAATCTGTTTTTGGATTAGGAAGTATTCTCCAGTCCACGTGTGGATCATGTTAGTGTTGCAACCATCTTTTGTGTCAGATTTAGCTCACTGAACTGAGACGTGCTCTGTGTTTGCATTTTGTTGTAATTATCCACTGCCGGTTAGCAATAAAATAATTATTTTCCCCTGTGAATTCATTCTATTTGTTTTTCAACGGAGACCTGAACCAGCCTCTCATGCATATAACTTCTCCACCCGCCCCTGCATCTGCGTTTTCACTCTGGCCATAACCCACACCTCACTCCCCCAGCTGCATATCACCTATTTCTACCATGCATATCATTGTTTAACTATCAGCCCATTTATTCAATCAGGTGCAGTATTGATGACTCCTACAGTGTCCTTTTGATTACTTCTCAGTGTGCATTCTCACACGTTTGCACTGAACCCGTGTGACACATGGAAGTTCTCGTGATGCACAGGTCTAGACCACACCGACTGGATTTGTGTGTAAAGTGCGTCCGTATTTGCCCACTGCCATATACGGAGTACCCCCGTTTTTATTTACTCGGGATATTGAATTGAAACTTCATAAAGTTTGACCAAGTTCATAGAAAAAATATAAAGATTTACCATAACAAATCTATATGATGTGAAAGTACATTCAATAATGAATCTAATGATATTGATTTGTTATTGTATATGTTAATATTTTTGTTTATAAACTTTGTCAAAGTTTACAAAGCTTGACTTTGACCAAAGCTAATACACGGACTAAATAAAAACGGAGGGAGTACATAACAATAGCCCACACAACTCAACATTCAGAACATTAATCAACTCTCATCATCACAAAGAACTAGATCATTGATGGCGTGTGTTGCCGCGCCCGTCAATTTGTCCATGTAATGATAAGAATTAATATAAATATAAGGTGGCTTGAGCAAGATCCGGTATGCTCCAAAATTAGGTCATAAATAGATACATAAGCTGGCCGATCGATAACATGTTACATACTCTCTTTGCAAATAGTGATCTAAACGATCTTATATTTCTTTACAGAGGGAGTAAATAAGATCATATTCCTGTAGGTTCTCCTGGTTGCCATGAACCGACACCAGCATCTAGCATAGTTGCTCACGGTAGCACATTACTTAGTATACTATCACATATTACCTCATTGCTGTAAGGAAACAACTGTTTATCGGAAGAAAAATAAAAATACGCATTGATGTTTTATACCAAATTATACAGTTACATGGGGTTTCGGGAAGCCAATATTAAAAAGAATGGGTGACAGATGACCAAACCCACACTGGTTCTAAAATAGTGCGGCCCGGTGGCAGAAATGTCATCATGTTGTATCTGTAGTCAACCTCTTGTCAATAGGAGTCTTGGAATTTGGACGACATCCCCACCAAACTTCGATCAAGAGGTAAGAAATCTCCAGAATCTTGGAGCGAAAGTTGCTATCCAGAGTCCATCATAAACTACATCGTTGTCCAAGCAAGCAGTACTCTGAAATCAAATGCCCCAAATTTGAATAAATATTTGGAGTCGCAACTTGGGGACTTTTGATATCTATGATCAAAGAAATGATTGCCTAAAGATGACCCGAGCAAATTTAGTAATTAAAGGAAACGAAGAAAAAAAATGTACATTAACCTGAATGTCAAATTCTACTTTCAGTAGCATTTTCCTAACAGGGCATATTAAACGTAAAGGTAAACTAAAAACGGTTACAGTAAGTCTATGTCATTATGATTGCCTCCAAGCATAAAGAAATCACATAGCTTGGCCACATTCCAACATTTGGCTAAAAAACCAGCAACGATTCGTTGGGTTTAAGTGAGGGCTTCTCATCATACAATTTCTGAATAAATTTACGTATGTTTCATATTTAAATAAAGCTGACTTCTCATACCTTTCATCATAGAAATAACCATATTGGTTTATTTCTGTTCCTCGGTCTTTGCTAACTCGGTCATAGTAAATTCCCACCCTACCAATAATTAATTTATGGAAGTGTTGGATTTGTAAGATGATCAAAATTTAAATTGGTAAGCAGCATATAAGAGTGGGGGTTTTTATCCCACAAGTGTATATGCCTCTCAGAAGGTTCTCCTAGAGGTTCATATCAACAATATTCGTAGGCACTTCAACATATGAAGTGAAAGTCCCAAAGTTCATGTCAACAATTGATTTGCAAAGGTATTTGGTTTTTATCATCTTGGTTCATGAACATTGCAATCATTACACAAAGTACATGGTATCATCGAACAAGAAAGAAAGCTTCTTATGACCTCCAAAGTTTAATAAGATAAAAAAAGCGGCAGAGAGGTAACTTATTGCAACTATGCCATCTTGATGTCATAATACATGGCATTAAACTGAGAACCCTCAAGCACCATTCCCACCACCCAGGATAGCCAAAAGCTGGTAGATACGAAAAAAACTTGGAAATGATGTATCTCAGTTGGTAGCTTTTAGTTAAGTAAATACAAGTGATAATGCAAAAGCATCAGTACCAAAGCTAGACTTTGACGGATTCATAGAAAGATAATGGAAGCAGCTTAAGGCACCATGAGCTAGGCAGAACACTGATAATGATTGCAAATTTGTTGTACATATCTAGTTATGTCGTTACCTCACTGTAAAAGATATTCTCACCGTCAGAACCCAACAATGCTTGAGACCTGAAGAACATTTCTTCCTTGCTAGTTTATACTGAAGACCTGATAGTTAAACTACGTTAGTTATGTTCTTCAGGAAGAAAAGGATCAATATGGTTCAAAGAAAAAAAGGTGCAATATTGACTTTTATACAACACTAAAACAACAATTTGATTTAAGTGATAAACCAATAACCTTGGTGCATCAGCATATGACTTGTTAGACTAATATTTCTAGGGCTAGCATTTGATTTCGAACACATATAATCTGATCTCTAGTAATTTCTTCTCTTCTTCCACAATTCGTGCTTGTTGCTTGGGCAGGTAACCACCGAAGAATATGACAAGCCAACAATACAGAAACTTTGTATACACAAAACCTTAATTCTGTAACACCCCCAGTGGTTAACTACAGTAATCCCATTTTGATAATGCCATGTCATCATGATCATCCTAAACAAATTGCATTTAGGAAATAATCCAACTCATATTCAAATTTAAGATACAAGTCAAATTAATATTTCTTCAAACTTCAAAACTAAAATGTTCAATAAATAACAAATATTGCAGAGACTATTCTAAAATTGTAACCAACGATTAATAAATTAATTAGGTGGCACTAACATTAATAAAACAGCAAGGTTTAATGCATTTCATTTATTATAAAAATTATGTGAACTCAAGTTGACTCCAAACCAGTTTTTGGCAGTGGTAGGTAATGCCTAGTATTTGTTGGAGCAACTCCTATGTTTTACAAAATTCTATATGAGGCCTAACTATTTACTAAACTGAGAAAAGGAAATAAAGAAAAAGAAAAGACAAAAGAAAAACAAAACAGAAAAAGAAAAAGAGAAACACCCCCTCCCCCCCGGCCCAACTGGGCCCCAGCCCAGCTGGCCCATGCGGCCACCCCACCTCTCCATTATCCCTGGGACCCGAAACCCTAACCCACCGTCCACCACTCCCCCCCACCCCGTTTCGCCTCCTCCTCCCCGATCCAGATCTGGATTGGGGGAACGACCCCGCCGCCCGGATCGACCGCGCCCGCCGCTGCCTCTGGACCTCGCCGGACTGCCTCCTCATCCCCGCCGGTCTGCCTCCCCGACGTCGCTCGTCGTCTCCGGCATCCTCCCCGCGCCCCATTGCCCGGACCCCTGCACCCGACGTGAGCCCGCGCCCCTCCTCTCTCTCCTCGGTCTCCCACGCGCCTCGCCGCGCACGCATCCGCGCCTGCCACTGCCGCGACCACCCCGTGCCTCCCCGTCCGCGCGCTGCTCGCGCCCGCCCGCCCGACGCCGTGCTCCCCGCGCCCGTCCCGCGGTCGCCACGACCCGACCACGTCCGATGCGCGCGCCCCTGACGCCTCGCGCCGCGCGTGTCCGCCCCGCCGCTTGCCTGCTTTTGCCCCCGCCACTGAGCCCATGCTGGGCGCTCGCCGTGTCCGCCCCTTCTCCTGACATCGTTGGCCGCACCCGCATCTCCCCGCCGCTGCCGTGGCGCCCTACTCCCCTCGAGCACGTGCGCCCGTTGCCGTCGCCACCTGCTGCTGCTCTCGTCGTCGTCGCGTGCAGGCCATGGCCTCGTCCGCTGCCCCCCCCCTGCTCGCCAATCCCGCCGCGGTCCCCTGCTCCGCCTCCGCACCTGCTGCCGACTGCTGCATGCCGCCGCGCCGCTCCCTCCTCGCCCCGCGGTGGTCCGGTCGCACCCCTCCATGGCCCCGGCGTCCTCCTCCGGTGGCCGCCCGCTTCGCCACGGCCCCGCCCCGCCGTGGCCTCGTCGGCGCCCGCGCCCGCCAACTGCCCCGCGCCGCCGAGTCGGGTGCGCACTCGCGGGCCAGCGCCCGTTCGGGTTGCGCCCAGCGCCCGTTTGGCCCCCTGGGGCCTTTGACATGTGGGGCCGCCCCCAGAACATTTTTATAAAAAAAACAAATAAATAAATAATAGAAAAATATAATAATATTAATTAATTAATTAATTAATTAATTAACTAACTTAATTAATCCTATTTAATTAAACTAATTAGATAATTAACCTAATTAACTCTGTTTAATTAACCTGCTAACTGAACAGTCTATGACCAGTGGGACCCACACGTCAGTTTGACCTAGTCAACGCCCTGTTGACTGCTGACATCATGCTGACGTCATGATGACATCAGCATGCACTGTTCTCGATAATGTTGATTTAAATTAATAAATAAATTCAGAAAATGTTTTAAACTTTAGAAAATCATATTAAATAATCCGTAGCTCAGATCGAAAAACTTTGTACATGAAAGTTGCTCAGAACGACGAGACGAATTCGGATACGTGGTCCGTTCATCTGTCACACATCGCTAACTATCCGAACATGCAACCGTTCCCCTCCGGTCATCTGTCTGACAAATGTCCGGAACCGGGAAAACATTCCCGGATGGATTCCCCCTTCCTCGGTGACGTGCAACCATACGTTAGGACAAACCCGACACTGCACATTGTCATGTCGTGCTTTGTGTTGCTCATGTTTGCTCTATATTTATACTTTTTCCTCCCCCTCTTCTCTCTCGGTAGCCCCCGACACCGACGTCGTCCCCGAGGCCGACGCAGCTCCGGAGCCCAAAGACACCATTGACAACCTTGCCCTTGCCGCCGAGCAACCAGGCAAGCCCCCCCTTTTGATCATCCCGATATCGCCCATTCTATTTCTCATGCTTGCATTAGAATTGCTGCTGCTGCTTTACCTATTCTGATGCATAGCCTGTTTATTGTAACCTGCTGTTGATAATTACCTGCATATCCTAAACTGCTTAGTATAGGCTGGGTAGAGACCTATCAGTGACCCCACTTATCCCGACTGCCGCGCTGGATCGTCAGAAGACCCGATCAACGGGATTGAAGACCAGGCCCCGGCACCGCACATCACCCCCCTTAGTTGTAATGACACTGCAGCGTTACTATCGAGTGCCGAGGGTGATACCTCGTGTAGCACTTCTGATGTTAACTCTGCAGAGTAGCTATTCGGTCGTGGTCATTAAGGGTGATTCCTCCTTCACCGCTTCCGATAACGACGCTGTCGTACAACACCTCAAGTGTGGACCCAGTGAGGGTGATTCCTCCGAGTTCACCTTGACGGATACATTAAGTAGGAATCCAACAAGGGTGATACCTCAGATTCCCCTGATGTTATGGACACACGGATACTTGGACTTTACACTGTTACTTGGATAGGAGGGTCGACCCTGAGGGGTACCCGCGTGCGCCTGAGAGGCGAGTGTTGTGAAGACGGGTGCCTGTATGGTGCCCGAGTGATGAATACGAGGCGCGGCCGGGCATTCTTAACCCTTGCAGCAAGTCCTCGAGACGGGGCGACAGGGTCACATCTTTCGTGAGTCTCTGCTCGTTACCGCAAGCCCAAGGTACTAACGATTTGGATATTTGATCCGAGCAGGCCTCTGGTCTGATAGCACTAACCATCACATGGGCATAGTATGGGCGTTCTGCATCGTATGCATCAGCCGAAAGCTCTGTCAGACGTCCAGTTCAGCAGTGCGGCATGGAGTGATTGGCGCCATTGCGGTGGTGCTTGGATCTGAGCCATGTGCGCAATGACCCGGAGGGTGAGGGGCGATGGCCAAGACCCCCTTGCGCTTAGGATGTAGACCGGCGGGGACCTCTCTGCTGAGCTGTAGGTAGGGTTGCGATGTGTCGTTTGGCCGAGGCCGGGCATGACCCAGGAAAGTGTGTCCGGCCGGAGTTAATCGAGCGTGTTGGGTAAGTTGGTGCACCCCTGCAGGGAAGAACACTTCTATCGATAGCCTGTCCTACGGTAACGGACACTCGGAGTTGTATCCCGATCGATACAGATAGAACATGATATGAGACCTGGATATGAGGCTCTGGGATTGCTTCTCGCAGGGAGTCGAGAAGGGATCTCCGGACGAGGTTGATGACTGTATGGCTCTGGGATTGCTTTCTCGCAGGGAGTCGAGAAAGGATCTCTGGGTGAGGTTGATATCATTACTGCTACATTATATGGTACTGTCTACACTCTTCTATTGCTGCAAGACCGCTGAAGATGCTAGTCTTCGATAGGACTAGGCCTTCTCTCTATTCTGGCATTTCTGCAGCCCAGTCCACATATACAGCCTCTCTTTGAAAATGTTGCATATGTAGTGTAGATCCTTGCTTGCTGAGTACTTCTGAGTACTCACGGTTGCTTTGTTTTCCTTTTCTCCCCATATCAGTTTGACGTGACCAAGATGACGGAGCCCCTGAGACAGATGCCCCGTCGTTCGACTACTACTACTACCCAGAGGATGGATACTACTACGAGTTGACTGACGACCAGGAGTAGGATCGGAGGGTCCCAGGCAGGAGGCCTTCGCCTTTCGATCGTAGTGTTTTATTTTGCCCCGCCTTTCTAAAGGCCTTTCTGTTTCTGTTTCATATCTGTACTCAGATATCTGATGCTTCCGCTGACGCTTGTACGCAAGCTTATGTATTCGAGCCCTCGAGGCCCCTGGCTTGTAATATAAAGCTTGTATGACTTTATTTATGTTTTAGAGTTGTGTTGTGATATCTTCCCGTGAGTCCTTAGGCTTGATCGTGTGCATTTGCATGTATGATTAGTGCACGATTGAGCCGGGGGCGTCACAAATTCGCAGCCATGTGGACGGAATAACTCTATTCAACCCTGAACTCTTGTGTGTAGACTTGCTTATGGATTCGGTAGTTCATGCAGTAGCATGGGACGGACAAATTTAGTTGTTTCCCATAGGCACGACCTCTCTTGTGCAGCATCATACATCACCTACAATCTGAATTCCGCGGGGCACCAATTGGAGAGACCCGACCTACTTGTGCAGTTGCTGGAGAACCATGGTGAAAAAGAAGTTGCCCACCAAGAGTCTCCTGTACCAAGAAAAACAGAGTATGATTGAATTAAAACAAAGTTACGATCTGAAATAAGATGAGGGAAGGTTAGTGTTTAGATGGTTGGGCACCTCCTATGGATGACGAAGGCCACGACTGCAACATTGAGATGTGGAGGAGGGAGCAGTGCGCGCTGTCGCCGCGTTGATCCACCGTCGCCGGCTAAGGGAAGATGGGGCGTCATTCGCCACCGCCGCCGCTGCTGCAAGATCCCAGCTTATGCGTGTGGAGATGTGTCCCAAAGTCCAGCGGCCCAAGCGGCACGCTCGCCCCTCCCAACAGCACCGGAACCAGTGTGTGTTCCATGGCCGCAACCTTGGCGGAGGCGTCGCCGGCTTGTTGCCGCCGCCAGCGGTTTAGGGATGGGTGGCGTCGTAGCCCGGCAAGCAGGTGCGTCCCGGTGGGCGTGGCTGCTCGAAGTCAGATTGCGGGATGGGCGCGTCTCGTCGAAGAGGGAGGGGCAACGCGGCTTGGCCCAGAGATCTGGGAAGGACGATGCCGCTTGAGGTCGCACCGGCCGCCGGCGGTTTCCGGGGGATGTCCGCGGGAACGGGAGGTCGAGGAGGGGGAGGCGCTGCAAGCCCAATCGTCTCTGCGCGGGGGAGGACTGCGACGAGCATGGGAAGCGGACAGGCCGCGGTCACCGTCGTCATCCGCGTGGGAGAGTGAGGGGCGCGAGCGAGGAGAGAGGTCGTGGTTTTTTTAGGCGAAGAGAGGTCGTGGTTGGGTGAGGAGAGATATCGTGTTATTTCTCGGCTGAGATGGGCTTCTTGCTCGTGAGGCCGAATTAGCCGGAGGCCCAATCAACCAGCGCACTTCGATTTTTCCACGGGAGTAGCGTCCTTATAGGACAGCCGGCCCACTTGCTGAAAAACGAGGGAGACCATGATCAGACGGCCAGAAATGGCTCAATCGTGAAAATAAACGGCTGTGGTTGCTGATGGCCTGAGAGGGCTGGGATTAGGTGCAGTTATACTGTCCTAAATAAATGCATGTCTAACTACTTGCATCACAGGCAAATAGGAACCTTAATCATAAGGAAATAACAACACTGATAACCTACATTCAGTCATGGAGGCATGCTACAGCAATCGAAACCATCGCAGAGCTGCACCGGTAAGAGCTTAACTGCAAAGTGCAACCCGGCACAGCATTATTCGGAACCATTAGTGACGACACGGCAGCACCTCGGACATAACACTAGTGCTACAGACTATGTCGAAAATTCCTAATGCACCCAAACACACAAATCTTCAGGTCATTACCTCTCAGAACTGCTCCACACTGGACATTTGCAACGGCATGACCTAGTGTTCTCCACACTAGCTTTCCCCTGTGAAACATCATATGTTGTTCAACATTCCTATTTGTCAGGGGTAAAACAAAATGACAATGACTGTTGACAACATTCCTGACTGTACTTACCGAGCACCCACATACAATTTTCCTGCATGCATTTCATTCCCTTCACATTCAATTTTTTTTTCGGGAACCCTCCACATTCAATCTGCTCTTCCAAATCTTATTACAAAACATGAAGGAAATATGCCCTAGAGGCAATAATAAATTTGTTATTTTATATTTCCTTATTCATGATAAAGGTTTATTATTCATGCTATAATTGTATTGATCGGAAACTTAAATACATGTGTGAATACATAAACAAATACCGTGTCCCTAGTATGTCTCTACTAGACTAGCTCGTTGATCAAAGATGGTTAAGGTTTCCTAACCATGGACATGTGTTGTCATTTGATAACGGGATCATATCATTAGGAGAATGATGTGATGGACAAGACCCACCCATTAGCTTAGCATTTGATCGTACAGTTTATTGCTACTGCTTTCATGTATGTCAAATACATATTCCTTTGACTATGAGATCATGCAACTCCCGGATACCGGAGGAATGCCTTGTGTGCTATCAAACATCACAACGTAATTGGGTGATTATAAAGATGCTCTACAGGTATCTCCGAAGGTGTTTTGTTGGGTTGGCATGAATCGAGATTAGGATTTGTCACTCCGAGTATCGGAGAGGTATCTCTAGGCCCTCTCGGTAATACACATCATAAGCTTGCAAGCAAACGACTAAGGAGTTAGTCACGAGGTGATGTATTACGAAACGAGTAAAGAGACTTGCCGGTAACGAGATTGAACTAGGTATGAAGATACCAACGATCGAATCTCGGGCAAGTAACATACCGATTGACAAAGGGAATTACGTATGTTGTCATAACGGTTCGACCGATAAAGATCTTCGTAGAATATGTAGGAGCCAATATGAGCATCCAGGTTCCGCTATTGGTTATTGACCGGAGAGGTGTCTCGGTCATGTCTACATAGTTCTCGAACCCGTAGGGTCCGCACGCTTAACGTTCAATGACGATTTAGTATTATATGAGTTATGTGATTTGGTGACCGAATGTTGTTCGGAGTCCCGGATGAGATCATGGACATGACGTGGAGTCTCGAAATGGTCGAGAGGTAAAGATTGATATATAGGACGATGGTATTCGGACACCGGAAGTGTTCTGGAGGGTATCGGGTACTTATCGGGTCACCGGAAAGGAGTTTCGGGCACCCCCGGCAAAGAAATGGGCCTTATGGGCCAAGTGAGGGAACACACCAGCCCTGGTGCGCCCCTATAGAGGCCAGCCCTATGAGGAGGAGAAGGAAAGAGGGGAGGGCAAGGAAAGTGTGGATTAGGATTCCTACTTCCTTCCCTCTCCCCCCCTCTTTCCTTCCACCTCGGTTATATATGGCAGGGGGGCGCGCGGCTTGGGAGGGACTCCAAGTAGGATTCCTCCTACTTGGGCGTCTCCTATGGCTGCTCCTCCCTCCGTCCCACCTATATATATGAGGAGAGGGGGGCGCCTAGCACACAACAGACAATTGCCTAGCCGTGTGCGGCGCCCCCCTGCACAGTTTACACCCTCGGTCATATCTTCGTAGTGCTTAGGCGAAGCCCTGCGCAGACTACTTCACCATCACCGTCACCACGCCGTCGTGTTGACGGAACTCATCTACTTCCTCGACGTCTTGCTGGATCAAGAAGGCGAGGGACGTCATCGCGCTGAACGTGTGCAGAACTCGGAGGTGCCGTGCGTTCGGTACTTGATCGGTCGGAGCTAGAAGAAGTTCGACTACATCAACCGCGTTGTCAAACGCTTCCGCTTTCGGTCTACGAGGGTACGTAGACACACTCTCCCCCTCTCATTGCTATGCATCTCCTAGATAGATCTTGCGTGAGCGTAGGAAATTTTTGAAATTGCATGCTACGTTTCCCAACAAAACATTTCTCCCAGGAATATAAGTTGTAGAAATCAAAAGCTTCTCCCAGCGAGCCAAAGCTTGTACCTACCTAAAGTGTGAGGTTCACTCTACTAATTCAAACCAATCGCTATGAATTTGGGTTACAAGCTCGAGTTACAGGAGGAAGAGAGAGAGATTACAACCGAGGGAGGAAGAAGATGAAGCCTAAGCCAGAGCCAAAGCCTCGGCCGAAGCCGCCGTTCGGTCCAAGCCACCCTCACATGGTTCTCTCCCATGTACTTCTAGTGGCACCTTGTGCTGGCTTCTGAGTAGGCCAAGGCCGAATATTGGCAGCCCACGACCCAGTCTAGATGTAGGGGATAGGGTAGGACGCTGACATAAAGTCGGTACAAAAGGAGTGCTGGTGATCTTTCAAAAAGCGTCGTGGGAGGTCCTAAAACCACCATTTGCACTGGAGCCAGACTGATGCAATCCAAAACAAGTTTTGGTCCTGTTTCATGGAAGGAGGCGACAGGGGGCACGGCGCATGGGGCATAACCTCGGTGGAGTAGCAGAAGCTACAGCCCGAGGAGGAGGATGCGTTTCATGTGGTGTTCTCCAGCTGCTAGTTAGTTGCTCCCCCCCATTCAGAACATTAATCAACTCTCAGCATCACGAAGAATGCATGTCTACCTACTTGCATCGCAGGCAAATAGGAACCTTAATCATGAGGAAATAACAACACTGATAACCTACATTCAGTCATGGAGGCATGCTACAGCAATCGAAACCATCGCAGAGCTGCACCGGTAAGAGCTTAACTGCAAAGTGCAACCCGGCACAGCATTATTCGGAACCATTAGTGACGACACGGCAGCACCTCGGACATAGCACTAGTGCTACAGACTATGTCGAAAATTCCTAATGCACCCAAACACACAAATCTTCAGGTCATTACCTCTCAGAACTGCTCCACACTGGACATTTGCAGCGGCATGACCTAGTGTTCTCCACACTAGCTTTCCCCTGTGAAACATCATATGTTGTTCAACATTCCTATTTGTCAGGGGTAAAACAAAATGACAACGACTGCTGACAACATTCCTGACTGTACTTACCGAGCACCCACATACAATTTTCCTGCATGCATTTCATTCCCTTCACATTCAATTTTTTTGCGGGAACCCTCCACATTCAATCTGCTCTTCCAAATCTTAATACAAAACATTTCTCCCAGGAATATAAGTGTAGAAATCAAAAGCTTCTCCCAGCGAGTCAAAGCTTGTACCTACCTAAAGTGTGAGGTTCACTCTACTAATTCCAACCAATCGCGATGAATTTGGGTTACAAGCTCGAGTTACAGGTGGAAGAGAGAGAGATTACAACCGGGGGAGGAAGATGATGAAGCCTAAGCTAGAGCCAAAGCCTCGGCCGAAGCCGCCGTCCGGTCCAAGCCACCCTCACATGGTTCTCTCCCATGTACTTCTAGTGGCACCTTGTGCTGGCTTCTGAACAGGCCAATGCCGAATATTGGAAGCCCACGACCCAGTCTAGATGTAGGGGATAGGGCAGGATGCTGACATAAAGTCGGTACAAAAGGAGTGCTGGTGATCTTTCAAAAAGCGCCGTGGGAGGTCCTAAAACCACCATTTGCACCGGAGCCAGACTGATGCAATCCAAAACAGGTTTTGGTCCTGTTTCATGGAAGGAGGCGACAGGGGGCACGGCGCATGGGGCAGAACCTCGGTGGAGTAGCAGAAGCTACATCCCGAGGAGGAGGATGCGTTTCATGTGGTGTTCTCCAGCTGCTAGTTAGTTGCTCCCCCCCCTCCTTCAGAACATTAATCAACTCTCAGCATCACGAAGAATGCATGTCTAACTACTTGCATCGCAGGCAAATAGGAACCTTAATCATAAGGAAATAACAACATTGATAACCTACATTCAGTCATGGAGGCATGCTATAGCAATCAAAACCATCGCAGAGCTGCACCGGTAAGAGCTTAACTGCAAAGTGCAACCCGGCACAGCATTATTCAGAACCATTAGTGACGACACGGCAGCACCTCGAACATAGCACTAGTGCTACAGACTATGTAAAAAATTCCTAATGCACCCAAACACACAAATCTTCAGGTCATTACCTCTTAGAACTGCTCCACACTGGACATTTGCAACAGCATGACCTAGTGTTCTCCACACTAGCTTTCCCCTATGAAACATCATATGTTGTTCAACATTCCTATTTGTCAGGGGTAAAACAAAATGACAACGACTGCTGACAACATTCCTGACTTTACTTACTGAGCACCCACATACAATTTTCCTGCATGCATTTCATTCCCTTCACATTCAATTTTTTTTGCGGGAACCCTCCACATTCAATCTGCTCTTCCAAATCTTATTACAAAACATTTCTCCCAGGAATATATGTGTAGAAATCAAAAGCTTCTCCCAGCAAGTCAAAGCTTGTACCTACCTAAAGTGTGAGGTTCACTCTACTAATTCCAACCAATCGCCATGAATTTGGGTTACAAGCTCGAGTTACAGGAGGAAGAGAGATAGCTTACAATCGAGGGAGGAAGAAGATGAAGCCTAAGCCAGAGCCAAAGCCTCGGCCGAAGCCGCCGTCCGGTCCAAGCCACCCTCACATGGTTCTCTCCCATGTACTTCTAGTGGCACCTTGTGCTGGCTTCTGAGTAGGCCAATGCCGAATATTGGCAGCCCACGACCCAGTCTAGATGTAGGGGATAGGGCAGGACGCTGACATGAAGTCGGTACAAAAGGAGTGCTGGTGATCTTTCAAAAAGCGCTGTGGGAGGTCCTAAAACCACCATTTGCACTGGAGCCAGACTAATGCAATCCAAAACAAGTTTTGGTCCTGTTTCATGGAAGGAGGTGACAGGGGGCACGGCGCATGGGGCATAACCTCGGTGGAGTAGCAGAAGCTACAGCCCGAGGAGGAGGATGCGTTTCATGTGGTGTTCTCCAGCTGCTAGTTAGTTGCTCCCCCCCCATTCAGAACATTAATCAACTCTCAGCATCATGAAGAATGCATGTCTAACTACTTGCATCGCAGGCAAATAGGAACCTTAATCATAAGGAAATAACAACACTGATAACCTACATTCAGTCATGGAGGCATGCTACAGCAATCGAAACCATCGCAGAGCTGCACCGGTAAGAGCTTAACTGCAAAGTGCAACCCGGCACAGCATTATTCAGAACCATTAGTGACGACACGGCAGCACCTCGGACATAGCACTAGTGCTACAGACTATGTCGAAAATTCCTAATCCACCCAAACACACAAATCTTCAGGTCATTACCTCTCAGAACTGCTCCACACTGGACATTTGCAGCGGCATGACCTAGTGTTCTCCACACTAGCTTTCCCCTGTGAAACATCATATGTTGTTCAACATTCCTATTTGTCAGGGGTAAAACAAAATGACAACGACTGCTGACAACATTCCTGACTGTACTTACCGAGCACCCACATACAATTTTCCTGCATGCATTTCATTCCCTTCACATTCAATTTTTTTTGCGGGAACCCTCCACATTCAATCTGCTCTTCCAAATCTTATTACAAAACATTTCTCCCAGGAATATAAGTGTAGAAATCAAAAGCTTCTCCCAGCGAGTCAAAGCTTGTACCTACCTAAAGTGTGAGGTTCACTCTACTAATTCCAACCAATCTCGATGAATTTGGGTTACAAGCTCGAGTTACAGGAGGAAGAGAGAGAGATTACAACCGAGGGAGGAAGAAGATGAAGCCTAAGCTAGAGCCAAAGCCTCGGCCGAAGCCGCCGTCCGGTCCAAGCCACCCTCACATGGTTCTCTCCCATGTACTTCTAGTGGCACCTTGTGCTGGCTTCTGAATAGGCCAATGCCAAATATTGGAAGCCCACGACCCAGTCTAGATGTAGGGGATAGGGCAGGACGCTGACATAAAGTCGGTACAAAAGGAGTGCTAGTGATCTTTCAAAAAGCGTCGTGGGAGGTCCTAAAACCACCATTTGCACCGGAGCCAGACTGATGCAATCCAAAACAGGTTTTGGTCCTGTTTCATGGAAGGAGGCGACAGGGGGCACGGCGCATGGGGCAGAACCTCGGTGGAGTAGCAGAAGCTACATCCCGAGGAGGAGGATGCGTTTCATGTGGTGTTCTCCAGCTGCTAGTTAGTTGCTCCCCCCCCCCTTCAGAACATTAATCAACTCTCAGCATCACGAAGAATGCATGTCTAACTACTTGCATCGCAGGCAAATAGGAACCTTAATCATAAGGAAATAACAACATTGATAACCTACATTTAGTCATGGAGGCATGCTATAGCAATCAAAACCATCGCAGAGCTGCACCGGTAAGAGCTTAACTGCAAAGTGCAACCCGGCACAGCATTATTCAGAACCATTAGTGACGACACGGCATCACCTCAGACATAGCACTAGTGCTACAGACTATGTCAAAAATTCCTAATGCACCCAAACACACAAATCTTCAGGTCATTACCTCTTAGAACTGCTCCACATTGGACATTTGCAACGGCATGACCTAGTGTTCTCCACACTAGCTTTCCCCTGTGAAACATCATATGTTGTTCAACATTCCTATTTGTCAAGGGTAAAACAAAATGACAACGACTGCTGACAACATTCCTGACTGTACTTATCGAGCACCCACATACAATTTTCCTGCATGCATTTCATTCCCTTCACATTCAATTTTTTTTGCGGGAACCCTCCACATTCAATCTGCTCTTCCAAATCTTATTACAAAACATTTCTCCCAGGAATATATGTGTAGAAATCAAAAGCTTCTCCCAGCGAGTCAAAGCTTGTACCTACCTAAAGTGTGAGGTTCACTCTACTAATTCCAACCAATCGCCATGAATTTGGGTTACAAGCTCGGGTTACAGGAGGAAGAGAGAGAGCTTATAATCGAGGGAGGAAGAAGATGAAGCCTAAGCCAGAGCCAAAGCCTCGGCCGAAGCCACCGTCCGGTCCAAGCCACCCTCACATGGTTCTCTCCCATGTACTTCTAGTGGCACCTTGTGCTGGCTTCTGAGTAGGCCAATGCCGAATATTGGCAGCCCACGACCCAGTCTAGATGTAGGGGATAGGGCAGGACGCTGACATAAAGTCGGTACAAAAGGAGTGCTGGTGATCTTTCAAAAAGCGCTGTGGGAGGTCCTAAAACGACCATTTGCACTGGAGCCAGACTGATGCAATCCAAAACAGGATTTGGTCCTGTTTCATGGAAGAAGGTGACAGGGGGCGCGGCGCATGGGGAAGAACCTCGGTGGAGTAGCAGAAGCTGCATCCCGAGGAGGAGGATGTTGGGAAACATAGCATGCAATTTCACAAAATTTCTATGCTCACGCAAGATCTATCTAGGAGATGCATAGCAACGAGACGGGGAGAGTGTGTCCACGTACCCTCGTAGACCAAAAGCGGAAGTGCTAGCTTAACGCGGTTGATGTAGTCGAACGTCTTCGCGATCCAACCGATCAAGCACCGAATGTACGTCACTTCCGAGTTCTGCACACGTTCAGCTCGATGACGTCCCTCGAACTCTTGATCCAGCAAAGTGTCGAGGGAGAGTTTCGTCAGCACGACGGCGTGGTGACGGTGATGGTGATGTGATCCGCGCAGGGCTTCGCCTAAGCACTATGACAATATGACCGGAGGAGTAAACTGTCGAGGGGGGCACCGCACACGGCTAAGAGAACAATTGATGTGTTTTGGGGTGCCCCCCTGCCCCCGTATATAAAGGAGGAGAGGGAGGAGGCCGGCCAAGGGAGGCGCGCCATGGGGGGGGAGTCCTACTAGGACTCCAAACCTAGTAGGATTCGCCCCCCTTTTTTTTTCCTTCTCATGGAGGTGGAAAGAGGGAAGGAGAGGGAGAGGGAGAGGGAAAGGGGGGCAGCGCCCCCTCCCCTAGTCCAATTCGGACTTCCATGGGGGGTGTGGGGGCGCCACCCCTTGTGGGCTGCCCTCTCTCTCCCCTATGGCCCATGTTGGCCCATTACTTTCCCCGGGGGGTTCCGGTTACCTCCTGGTACTCCGAAAAATACCCGAAACGATCTGGAACCATTCCGGTGTCCGAATACTATCGTCCAATATATCAATCTTTACCTCTCGACTATTTCGAGACTCCTCTTCATGTCCGTGATCTCATCCGGGACTCCGAACAATCTTTGGTCACCAAAACACATAACTCATAATACAAATCGTCATCGAATGTTAAGCGTGCGGACCCTACGGGTTCGAGAACTATGTAGACATGACCGAGACATATCTCCGATCAATAACCAATAGCGGAACCTAGATGCTCATATTAGTTCCTACATATTCTACGAAGATATTTATTGGTCAAACCGTAATGACAACATACGTTATTCCCTTTGTCATCGGTAAGTTACTTGCCCGAGATTCGATCGTCGGTATCTTCATACCTAGTTCAATCTCGTTACCGGCAAGTCTCTTTACTCGTTCCGTAATGCATCATCCCGTAACTAACTCATTAGTCACATTGCTTGCAAGGCTTATCATGATGTGCATTACCGAGAGGGCCCAGAGATACCTCTCCGATACTCGGAGTGACAAATCCTAATCTCGATCTATGCCAACCCAACAAACACCTTCGGAGACACCTGTAGAGCATCTTTATAATCAGCCAGTTACCTTGTGACGTTTCATAGCACACAAGGTGTTCCTCCGGTATTCGGGAGTTGCATAATCTCATAGTCAAAGGAATATGTATAAGTCATGAAGAGAGCAATAGCAATAAAACTTAACGATCATTATGCTAAGCTAACGGATGGTTCTTGTCCATCACATCATTCTCCTAATGATGTGATCCCTTTCATCAAATGACAACACAGGTCCATGGTTAGGAAACTTAACCATCTTTGATTAACGAGCTTGTCTAGTAGAGGCATACTAGGGACACAATGTTTTGTCTATGTATTCACACATGTATCAAGTTTTCGGTTAATACAATTCTAGCATGAATAATAAACATTTATCATGATATAAGGAAATATAAATAACAAATTTATTAGTGCCTCTAGGGCATATTTCCTTCAGTCTCCCACTTGCACTAGAGTCAATAATCTAGATTACATTGTAATCATTCTAACACCCATGGAGTCTTGGTGTTGATCATGTTTTTCTCGTGGAAGAGGCTTAGTCAATGGGTCTGCAACATTCAGATCCGTATGTATTTTGCAAATCTCTATGTCTCCCTCCTTGACTTGATCACGTATGGAGTTGAAGCGTCTCTTGATGTGTTTGGTTCTCTTGTGAAATCTGGATTCCTTCGCTAAGGCAATCGCTCTAGTATTGTCACAAAAGATTTTCATTGGACCCGATGCACTAGGTATTACACCTAGATTGGATATGAACTCCTTCATCCAGACTCCTTGATTTGCTGCTTCTGAAGCAGCTATGTATTCCGCTTCACACGTAGATCCTGCCACGGCGCTTTGCTTGGAACTGCACCAACTGACAGCTCCACCATTCAATATAAATACGTACCCGGTTTGTGATTTAGAGTCATCCGGATCAGTGTCAAAGCTAGCATCAACGTAACCATTTACGACGAGCTCTTTGTCACCTCCATAAACGAGAAACATATCCTTAGTCCTTTTCAGGTATTTCAGGATGTTCTTGACCGCTGTCCAGTGATCCACTCCTGGATTACTTTGGTACCTCCCTGCTAAACTAATAGCAAGGCACACATCAGGTCTGGTACACAACATTGCATACATGATAGAACCTATGGCTGAAGCATGGGGAATGACTTTCATTTTCTCTCTATCTTCTGCAGTGGTCGGGCATTGAGTGTGACTCAACTTCACACCTTGTAACACAGGCAAGAACCCTTTCTTTGCTTGATCCATTTTGAACTTCTTCAAAACTTTATCAAGGTATGTGCTTTGTGAAAGTCCAATTAAGCGTCTTGATCTATCTCTATAGATCTTGATGCCCAATATATATGCAGCTTCATCGAGGTCTTTCATTGAAAAACTCTTGTTCAAGTACCCTTTTATGCTATCCAGAAATTCTATATCATTTCCAATCAACAATATGTCATCCACATATAATATTAGAAATGCTACAGAGCTCCCACTCACTTTCTTGTAAATACAGGCTTCTCCAAAAGTCTGTATAAAACCATATGCTTTGATCACACTATCAAAACGTTTATTCCAACTCCGAGATGCTTGCACCAGTCCATAAATGGATCGCTGGAGCTTGCACACTTTGTTAGCATCCTTTGGATCGATAAAACCTTCTGGTTGCATCATATACAACTCTTCTTCCAGAAATCCATTCAGGAATGCAGTTTTGACATCCATTTGCCAAATTTCATAATCATAAAATGCGGCAATTGCTAACATGATTCGGACGGACTTAAGCATCACCACGGGTGAGAAAGTCTCATCGTAGTCAACTCCTTGAACTTGCCGAAAACCTTTCGCGACAAGTCGAGCTTTGTAGACAGTAACATTACCGTCAGCGTCAGTCTTCTTCTTGAAGATCCATTTATTCTCTATGGCTTGCCGATCATCGGGCAAGTCAACCAAAGTCCACACTTTGTTCTCATACATGGATCCCATCTCAGATTTCATGGCCTCAAGCCATTTCGCGGAATCTGGGCTCATCATTGCTTCCTCATAGTTCGTAGGTTCGTCATGGTCAAGTAACATGACCTCCAGAACAGGATTACCGTACCACTCTGGTGCGGATCTTACTCTGGTTGACCTACGAGGTTCGGTAGTAACTTGATCTGAAGTTACATGATCATCATCATTGGCTTCCTCCCTAATTGGTGCAGGAGTCACACGAACTGATTTCTGTGATGAACTACTTTCCAATAAGGGAGCAGGTACAATTACCTCATCAAGTTCTACTTTCCTCCCACTCAGTTCTTTCGAGAGAAACTCCTTCTCTAGAAAGGATCCATTCTTAGCAACGAATATCTTGCCTTCGGATCTGTGATAGAAGGTGTACCCAACAGTCTCCTTTGGGTGTCCTATGAAGACACATTTCTCCGATTTGGGTTCGAGCTTATCAGGTTGAAGCTTTTTCACATAAGCATCGCAACCCCAAACTTTTAAGAAACGACAGCTTAGGTTTCTTGCCAAACCACAGTTCATACGGTGTCGTCTCAACGGATTTAGATGGTGCCCTATTTAACGTGAATGCAGCTGTCTCTAATGCATAACCCCAAAACGATAGTGGTAAATCGGTAAGAGACATCATAGATCACACCATATCCAATAAAGTACGGTTACGACGTTCGGACACACCATTACGCTGTGCTGTTCCAGGTGGCGTGAGTTGTGAAACTATTCCACATTGTTTTAAATGAAGGCCAAACTCGTAACTCAAATATTCACCTCCGCGATCAGATCGTAGAAACTTTATTTTCTTGTTACGATGATTCTCCACTTCACTCTGAAATTCTTTGAACTTTTCAAATGTTTCAGACTTGTGTTTCATCAAGTAGATATACCCATATCTACTCAAATCATCTGTGAAGGTCAGAAAATAATGAAACCCGCCGCGATCCTCAACACTCATCGGACCGCATACATCGGTATGTATTATTTCCAATAAGTCAGTGGCTCGCTCCATTGTTTCGGAGAACGGAGTTTTAGTCATCTTGCCCATGAGGCATGGTTCGCAAGCATCAAATGATTCATAATCAAGTGATTCCAAAAGTCCATCCGCATGGAGTTTTTTCATGCGCTTTACACCAATATGACCTAAACGGCAGTGCCACAAATATGTTGCACTATCATTATCAACTTTCATCTTTTGGCATCAATATTATGAATATATGTGTATCACCATGATCGAGATTCATAAAAAATAGACCACTCTTCAAGGGTGCATGACCATAAAAGATATTACTCATATAAATAGAACAACCATTATTCTCTAATTTAAATGAATAACCGTCTCGCATTAAACAAGATTCAGATATAATGTTCATGCTCAACGCTGGCACCAAATAACAATTATTCAGGTCTGAAACTAATCCTGAAGGTAGATGTAGAGGTAGCGTGCCGACGGCGATCACATTGACCTTGGAACCATTCCCGACGCGCATCGTCACCTCGTCCTTAGCCAATCTTCGTTTAATTCGTAGTCCCTGTTTCAGTTACAAATATGAGCAACCGAACCGGTATCAAATACCTAGGCACTACTACGAGCATTAGTAAGGTACACATCAATAACATGTATATCAAATATACCTTTGTTCACTTTGCCATCCTTCTTATCCGCCAAATACTTGGGGCAGTTCCGCTTCCAGTGACCAATCCCTTTGCAGTAGAAGCACTCAGTTTCAGCCTTAGGTCCAGATTTGTGCTTCTTCCCTGGAGTGGCAACTTGCTTGCCATTGTTCTTGAAGTTCCCCTTCTTTCCCTTGCCCTTTTTCTTGAAACTAGTGGTCTTGTTAACCATCAACACTTGATGCTCCTTCTTGATTTCTACCTTCACAGCTTTGAGCATTGCGAAGAGCTCGGGAATAGTCTTCTCCATCCCTTGCATATTATAGTTCATCACGAAGCCTTTATAGCTTGGTGGCAGTGATTGAAGAACTCTGTCAATAACACTATCATCCGGAAGATTAACTCCCAGCTGAGTCAAGTGGTTATGATACCCAGACATTCTGAGTATGTGTTCACTGACAGAACTGTTCTCCTCCATCTTGCAGCTATAGAACTTGTTGGAGACTTCATATCTCTCAACTCGGGCATTTTCTTGAAATATTAACTTCAATTCCTGGAACATCTCATATGCTCCATGACGTTCAAAACATCTTTGAAGTCCCGATTCTAAGACGTAAAGCATGGCACACTGAACTATCAAGTAGTCATCAGATTGAGCTTGCCAGACGTTCATAACGTCAGCATCTGCTCCTGCAGCAGGCCTTTCACCCAGCGGTGCATCAAGGACATAATTCTTCTGTGCAGCAATGAGGATAATCCTCAAGTTATCGACCCAGTCCGTGTAGTTGCTACCATCATATTTCAACTTAGCTTTCTCTAGGAACGCATTAAAATTCAAGAGAACGGTAGCACGGGCCATTGATCTACAGCATAGATATGCAAAAACTATCAGGACTAAGTTCATGATAAATTAAGTTCAATTAATCATATTACTTAAGAACTCCCACTTAGATAGACATCCCTCGAGTCATCTAAATGATCACGTGTTCCATATCAACTAAACCATGTCCGATCATCACGTGAGATGGAGTAGTTTTCAATGGTGAACATCTCTATGTTGATCATATCTACTATATGATTCACGTTCGACCTTTCGGTCTCCAGTGTTCCGAGGCCATGTCTGTACATGCTAGGCTCGTCAAGTTTAACCCGAGTATTCCGCACGTGCAAAACTGTCTTGCACCCATTGTATGTGAACGTAGAGCTTATCACACCCGATCATCACGTGGTGTCTCGGCACGACGAACTGTCGCAATGGTGCATACTCAGGGAGAACACTTATACCTTGAAATTTTAGTGAGGGATCATCTTATAATGCTACCGCCGTACTAAGCAAAATAAGATGCATAAAAGATAAACATCACATGCAATCAAAATATGTGACATGATATGGCCATCATCATCTTGTGCCTTTGATCTCCATCTCCAAAGCACCGTCATGATTTCCATCGTCACCGGCTTGACACCTTGATCTCCATCGTAGCGTCGTTGTCGTCTCGCCAACTATGGCTTCAACAACTATCGCTAACGCATAGTGATAAAGTAAAGCAATTACATGGCGATTGCATTTCATACAATAAAGCGACAACCATAAGGCTCCTGCCAGTTGCCGATAACTTTTACGAAACATGATCATCTCATACAATTACGTGTATCACTTCATGTCTTGACCATATCACATCACAACATGCCCTGCAAAAACAAGTTAGACGTCCTCTACTTTGTTGTTGCAAGTTTTACGTGGCTGCTACGGGCTGCTAGTAAGAACCGTTCTTACCTATGCATGAAAACCACAACGATGTTTCGTCAAGTTTGCTGTTTTAACCTTCAACAAGGACCGGCCGTAGTCAAATTCGATTCAACTAAAGTTAGAGAAACAGACACCCGCCAGCCACCTTTATGCAACAAGTTGCATGTCTGTCGGTGGAACCGGTCTCATGAACGCGGTCATGTAAGGTTGGTCCGGGCCGCTTCATGCAACAATACCGCCGAATCAAAATAAGACGTTGGTGGTAAGCAGTATGACTATCATTGCCCACAACTCTTTGTGTTCTACTCGTGCATATCATCTATGCATAGACCTGGCTCGGATGCCACTGTTGGGAAACGTAGCATGCAATTTCAAAAAATTTCTATGCTCACGCAAGATCTATCTAGGAGATGCATAGCAACGAGAGGGGGAGAGTGTGTCCACGTACCCTCGTAGACCGAAAGCGGAAGCGTTAGCTTAACGCGGTTGATGTAGTCGAACGTCTTCACGATCCAACCGATCAAGCACCGAATGTACGGCACCTCTGAGTTCTGCACACATTCAGCTCGATGACGTCCCTCGAACTCTTGATCCAGCAAAGTGTTGAGGGAGAGTTTCGTCAGCACGACGGCGTGGTGACGGTGATGGTGATGTGATCCGCGCAGGGCTTCGCCTAAGCACTACGACAATATGACCGGAGGAGTAAACTGTGGAGGGGGGCACCGCACACGGCTAAGAGAACAATTGATGTGTTTTGGGGTGCCCCCTGCCCTCGTATATAAAGGAGGAGAGGGAGGAGGCCGGCCAAGGGAGTGTTGGGGAACGTAGTATTTCAAAAAATTTACCTACGATCACGCAAGATCTATCTATGTGATGCATAGCAACGAGCGGGGAGAGTGTGTCCACGTACCCTCGTAGACCGAAAGCGGAAGCATTTTATCAACGCGGTTGATGTAGTCGTACGTCTTCACGATCCGACCGATCCTAGCACTGAACGTACGGCACCTCCGTGTTCAGCACACGTTCAGCTCGATGACATCCCTCGTACTCTTGATCCAGTTGAGACCAAGGGAGAGTTCCGTCAGCACGATGGCGTGATGACGGTGATGATGAAGTTACCGGCACAGGGCTTCGCCTAAGCACTACGACGATATGACCGAGGTGTGTAACTGTGGAGGGGGGCACTGCACATGGCTAAAAGATCAACTTGTGTGTCTATGGGGTGCCCCCCTCCCCCGTATATAAAGGAGGGGAGGAGGGGGCCGGCCGGCCTCAAGGGGCGCGCCCAAGGGGGGGAGTCCTACTCCTACTAGGAGTAGGTTCCCCCCTTTCCTAGTCCAACAAGGAGGGGAAGGAAGGAGGAAGGGGAGAGAAGGAAGGAGGGGGGCACCGTCCCCACCCCTTGTCCAATTCGGACTGGGGGGGGGGGGGCGCCACCTCCTGGCCGGCCCTCTCTCCTCTAAGGCCCATGGTGGCCCATTAACTTCCCGGGGGGGTTCCGGTAACCCTCCGGCACTCCGGTTATATCCGAAACTCTCCGAAACACTTCCGGTGTCCGAACAACATGGTCCAATATATCAATCTTTATGTCTCAACCATTTTGAGACTCCTCGTCATGTCCGTGATCTCATCTAGGACTCCGAACAACCTTCGGTGCATCAAATTACATAAACTCATAATACCAATCGTCATCGAATGTTAAGCGTGCGGACCCTATGGGTTCGAGAACTATGTAGACATGACCGAGACTCATCTCCGGTCAATAACCAATAGCGGAACCTGGATGCTCATATTGGATCCCACATATTCTACGAAGATCTTTATCGGTCAAACCGCATAAGAACATACGTTGTTCCCTTTGTCATCGGTATGTTACTTGCCCGAGATTCGATCGTCGGTATCATCATACCTAGTTCAATCTCATTACCGGCAAGTCTCTTTACTCGTTCCGTAATGCATTATCCCGTAACTAACTCATTAGTCACATTGCTTGCAAGGCTTCATATGATGTGCATTACCGAGAGGGCCCAGAGATACCTCTCCGACAATCGGAGTGACAAATCCTAATCTCGATCTATGCCAACTCAACAAACACCATCGGAGACACCTGTAGAGCATCTTTATAATCACCCAGTTACGTTGTGATGTTTGATAGCACACTAAGTGTTCTTCCGGTATTCGGGAGTTGCATAATCTCATAGTCATAGGAACATGTATAAGTCATGAAGAAAGCAATAGCAACAAACTAAACGATCATAGTGCTAAGCTAACGGATGGGCCTTGTCAATCACATCATTCTCTAATGATGTGATCCCGTTCATCAAATGACAACTCATGTCTATGGCTAGGAAACTTAACCATCTTTGATTAACGAGCTAGTCAAGTAGAGGCATACTAGTGACACTCTGTTTGTCTATGTATTCACATATGTACTAAGTTTCCGGTTAATACAATTCTAGCATGAATAATAAACATTTATCATGATATAAGGAAATATAAATAACAACTTTATTATTGCCTCTAGGGCATATTTCCTTCAGGGAGGTGCACCATGGGGGGGGGGAGTCCACAGTAATCTAGATTACACAGTAATGATTCTAACACCCATGGAGTCTTGGTGTTGATCATGTTTTGCTTGTGAGAGAGGCTTAGTCAACGGGTCTGCAACATTCAGATCCGTATGTATCTTGCAAATCTCTATGTCTCCCTCCTTGACTTGATCACGGATGGAATTGAAGCGTCTCTTGATGTGTTTGGTTCTCTTGTGAAATCTGGATTCCTTCGCCAAGGCAATAGCTCCAGTATTGTCACAAAAGATTTTCATTGGACCCGATGCACTAGGTATGACACCTAGATCGGATATGAACTCCTTCATCCAGACTCCTTCATTTGCTGCTTCCGAAGCAGCTATGTATTCCGCTTCACACATAGATCCCGCCACGACGCTTTGCTTAGAACTGCACCAACTGACAGCTCCACCGTTCAATATAAATACGTATCCGGTTTGTGACTTAGAGTCATCTGGATCAGTGTCAAAGCTTGCATCAACGTAACCATTTACGATGAGCTCTTTGTCACCTGCATAAAGGAGAAACATATCCTTAGTCCTTTTCAGGTATTTCAGGATGTTCTTGACCGCTGTCCAGTGATCCACTCCTGGATTACTTTGGTACCTCCCTGCTAAACTAATAGCAAGGCACACATCAGGTCTGGTACACAACATTGCATACATGATAGAACCTATGGCTGAAGCATGGGGAATGACTTTCATTTTCTCTCTATCTTCTGCAGTGGTCGGGCATTGAGTGTGACTCAACTTCACACCTTGTAACACAGGCAAGAACCCTTTCTTTGCTTGATCCATTTTGAACTTCTTCAAAACTTTATCAAGGTATGTGCTTTGTGAAAGTCCAATTAAGCGTCTTGATCTATCTCTATAGATCTTGATGCCCAATATATATGCAGCTTCATCGAGGTCTTTCATTGAAAAACTCTTGTTCAAGTACCCTTTTATGCTATCCAGAAATTCTATATCATTTCCAATCAACAATATGTCATCCACATATAATATTAGAAATGCTACAGAGCTCCCACTCACTTTCTTGTAAATACAGGCTTCTCCAAAAGTCTGTATAAAACCATATGCTTTGATCACACTATCAAAACGTTTATTCCAACTCCGAGATGCTTGCACCAGTCCATAAATGGATCGCTGGAGCTTGCACACTTTGTTAGCATCCTTTGGATCGATAAAACCTTCTGGTTGCATCATATACAACTCTTCTTCCAGAAATCCATTCAGGAATGCAGTTTTGACATCCATTTGCCAAATTTCATAATCATAAAATGCGGCAATTGCTAACATGATTCGGACGGACTTAAGCATCACCATGGGTGAGAAAGTCTCATCGTAGTCAACTCCTTGAACTTGCCGAAAACCTTTCGCGACAAGTCGAGCTTTGTAGACAGTAACATTACCGTCAGCGTCAGTCTTCTTCTTGAAGATCCATTTATTCTCTATGGCTTGCCGATCATCGGGCAAGTCAACCAAAGTCCACACTTTGTTCTCATACATGGATCCCATCTCAGATTTCATGGCCTCAAGCCATTTCGCGGAATCTGGGCTCATCATTGCTTCCTCATAGTTCGTAGGTTCGTCATGGTCAAGTAACATGACCTCCAGAACAGGATTACCGTACCACTCTGGTGCGGATCTTACTCTGGTTGACCTACGAGGTTCGGTAGTAACTTGATCTGAAGTTACATGATCATCATCATTGGCTTCCTCCCTAATTGGTGCAGGAGTCACACGAACTGATTTCTGTGATGAACTACTTTCCAATAAGGGAGCAGGTACAATTACCTCATCAAGTTCTACTTTCCTCCCACTCAGTTCTTTCGAGAGAAACTCCTTCTCTAGAAAGGATCCATTCTTAGCAACGAATATCTTGCCTTCGGATCTGTGATAGAAGGTGTACCCAACAGTCTCCTTTGGGTGTCCTATGAAGACACATTTCTCCGATTTGGGTTCGAGCTTATCAGGTTGAAGCTTTTTCACATAAGCATCGCAGCCCCAAACTTTAAGAAACGACAACTTGGGTTTCTTGCCAAACCATAGTTCATAAGGTGTCGTCTCAACGGATTTAGATGGTGCCCTATTTAACGTGAATGCAGCCGCCTCTAAAGCATAACCCCAAAAAGATAGCGGTAAATCAGTAAGAGACATCATAGATCGCACCATATCTAATAAAGTGCGGTTACGACGTTCGGACACACCATTACGCTGTGGTGTTCCGGGTGGCGTGAGTTGCGAAACTATTCCGCATTATTTCAAATGAAGACCAAACTCGTAACTCAAATATTCTCCTCCACGATCTGATCGCAGAAACTTTATTTTCCTGTTACGATGATTTTCCACTTCACTCTGAAATTCTTTGAACTTTTCAAACGTTTCAGACTTATGTTTCATCAGGTAGATATACCCATATCTGCTCAAATCATCTGTGAAGGTCAGAAAATAACGATACCCGCCGCGAGCCTCAATATTCATCGGACCGCATACATCTGTATGTATTATTTCCAATAAATCTGTTGCTCGCTCCATTGTTCCGGAGAACGGAGTTTTAGTCATCTTGCCCATGAGGCATGGTTCGCAAGTACCAAGTGATTCATAATCAAGTGATTCCAAAAGTCCATCAGTATGGAGTTTCTTCATGCGCTTTACACCAATATGACCCAAACGACAGTGCCACAAATAAGTTGCACTATCATTATCAACTCTGCATCTTTTGGTTTCAATATTATGAATATGTGTATCACTACTATTGAGATTCAATAAAAAATAGACCACTCTTCAAGGGTGCATGACCATAAAAGATATTACTCATATAAATAGAATAACCATTATTCTCAGATTTAAATGAATAACCGTCTCGCATCAAACAGGATCCAGATATAATGTTCATGCTTAACGCTGGCACCAAATAACAATTATTCAGGTCTAAAACTAATCCCGAAGGTAGATGTAGAGGTAGCGTGCCGACGGCGATCACATCGACTTTGGAACTATTTCCCACACGCATCGTCACCTCGTCCTTAGCCAATCTTTGCTTAATCCGTAGTCCCTGTTTCGAGTTGCAAATATTAGCAACAGAACCAGTATCAAATACCCAGGCACTACTGCGAGCATTAGTAAGGTACACATCAATAACATGTATATCATATATACCTTTGTTCACTTTGCCATCCTTCTTATCCACCAAATACTTGGGGCAATTCCGCTTCCAGTGACCAGTCCCTTTGCAGTAGAAGCACTCAGTCTTAGGCTTAGGTCCAGACTTGGGCTTCTTCACTTGAGCAGCAACTTGCTTGCCGTTCTTCTTGAAGTTCCCCTTCTTCTCTTTACCCCTTTTCTTGAAACTGGTGGTCTTGTTGACCATCAACACTTGATGCTCCTTCTTGATTTCTACCTCCGCAGCCTTTAGTATTGCGAAGAGCTCGGGAATTGTCTTATCCATCCCTTGCATATTATAGTTCATCACGAAGCTCTTGTAGCTTGGTGGCAGTGATTAAAGAACTCTGTCAATGACACTATCAATCGGAAGATCAATTCCCAGCTGAGTCAAGTGATTATGATACCCAGACATTTTGAGTATATGTTCACTGACAGAACTATTCTCCTCCATTTTGCAGCTGTAGAACTTATTGGAGACTTCATATCTCTCAATCCAGGCATTTGCTTGAAATATTAACTTCAACTCCTGGAACATCTCATATGCTCCATGACGTTCAAAACGTCGTTGAAGTCCCGGTTCTAAGCCGTAAAGCATGGCACACTGAACTATCGAGTAGTCATCAGCTTTGCTCTGCCAGACGTTCACAACGTCCGGCGTTGCTCCTGCAGCGGGTCTTGCACCTAGCAGTGCTTCCAGGACGTAATTCTTCTGTGCAGCAATGAGGATAATCCTCAAGTTACGGACCCAGTCCGTGTAATTGCTACCATCATCTTTCAACTTAGCTTTCTCTAGGAACGCATTAAAATTCAAAGGAACAGTAGCACGGGCCATTGATCTACAACAACACATACATGCAAAATACTATCAGGTACTAAGTTCATGATAAATTAAAGTTCAATTAATCATATTACTTAAGAACTCCCACTTAGATTGACATCCCTCTAATCATCTAAGCGATCACGTGATCCAAATCAACTAAACCATGTCCGATCATCACGTGAGATGGAGTAGTTTTCAATGGTGAACATCACTATGTTGATCATATCTACTATATGATTCACGCTCGACCTTTTGGTCTCAGTGTCCAGAGGCCATATCTGCATATGCTAGGCTCGTCAAGTTTAACCCGAGTATTCTGCGTGTGCAAAACTGGCTTGCACCCGTTGTATGTGAACGTAGAGCTTATCACACCCGATCATCACGTGGTGTCTCGGCACAACGAATTTTCGCAACGGTGCATACCCAGGGAGAACACTTGTACCTTGAAATTTAGTGAGAGATCATCTTATAATGCTACCGCCGTACTAAGCAAAATAAGATGCATAAAAGGATTAACATCACATGCAATTCAATATGTGACATGATATGGCCATCATCATCTTGTGCTCTTGATCTCCATCATTGAAGCACCGTCATGATCTCCATCGTCACCGGCGCGACACCTTGATCTCCATCGTAGCATTGTTGTCGTCTCGCCAACTATTGCTTCTACGACTATCGCTACCGCTTAGTGATAAAGTAAAAACAATTACATGGCGATTGCATTGCATACAATAAAGCGACAACCATATGGCTCCTGCCAGTTGCCGATAACTCTGTTACAAAACATGATCATCTCATACAACAAATTATATCACATCATGTCTTGACCATATCACATCACAGCAAGCCCTGCAAAAACAAGTTAGATGTCCTCTAATTTGTTGTTGCAAGTTTTACGTGGCTGCTACGGGCTTCGAGCAAGAACCGTTCTTACCTACGCATCAAAACCACAACATGGTGTAGTGATTGTTTTTTGATCTTCTAAAAGAACCCTCTTCATTGAAACCGGTTCAACTAAAGTGAGAGAGACAGACACCCGCCGGTCACCTTTAAGCAACGAGTGCTCGCAGCGGTGAAACCAGTCTCGCGTAAGCGTACACGTAATGTCGGTCCGGGCCGCTTCATCTCACAATACCGCTGAACCAAGTAACAACTAGTAATGGCAAGCAATATGTATACACCCACGCCCACAACTCCTTTGTGTTCTACTCGTGCAAATAACATCTACGCATAGACCTGGCTCGGATGCCACTGTTGGGGAACGTAGTATTTCAAAAAATTTACCTACGATCACGCAAGATCTATCTATGTGATGCATAGCAACGAGCGGGGAGAGTGTGTCCACGTACCCTCCTAGACCGAAAGCGGAAGCATTTTATCAACGCGGTTGATGTAGTCGTATGTCTTCACGATCCGACCGATCCTAGCACCGAACGTACGGCACCTTCGTGTTCAGCACACGTTCAGCTCGATGACGTCCCTCGTACTCTTGATCCAGTTGAGGCCGAGGGAGAGTTCCATCAGCACGATGGCGTGATGACGGTGATGATGAAGTTACCGGCACAGGGCTTCGCCTAAGCACTACGCGATATGACCGAGGTGTGCAACTGTGGAGGGGGGCACCGCACACGGCTAAAAGATCAACTTGTGTGTCTATGGGGTGCCCCCCTCCCCCGTATATAAAGGAGGGGAGGAGGGGGCCGGCCGGCCTGAAGGGGCGCGCCCAAGGGGGGAGTCCTACTCCTACTAGGAGTAGGTTCCCCCCTTTCCTAGTCCAACAAGGAGGGGAAGGAAGGAGGAAGGGGAGAGAAGGAAGGAGGGGGGCGCCGCCCCCACCCCTTGTCCAATTCGGACTGGGGGGGCGCGCGCCACCTCCTGGCCGGCCCTCTCTCCTCTAAGGCCCATGGTGGCCCATTAACTTCCCGGGGGGGTTCCGGTAACCCTCCGGCACTCCAGTTTTATCCGAAACTCTCCGGAACACTTCCGGTGTCCGAACAACATGGTCCAATATATCAATCTTTATGTCTCGACCATTTCAAGACTCCTCGTCATGTCCGTGATCTCATCCAAGACTCCAAACAACCTTTGGTGCATCAAATCACATAAACTCATAATACCAATCGTCATCGAACGTTAAGCGTGCGGACCCTACGGGTTCGAGAACTATGTATACATGACCGAGACTCATCTCCGGTCAATAACCAATAGCGGAACCTGGATGCTCATATTGGCTCCCACATATTCTACGAAGATCTTTATCGGTCAAACCGCATAACAACATACGTTGTTCCCTTTGTCATCGGTATGTTACTTTCCCGAGATTCGATCGTCGGTATCATCATACCTAGTTCAATCTTGTTACCGGCAAGTCTCTTTACTCGTTCCGTAATGCATTATCCCGTAACTAACTCATTAGTCTCATTGCTTGCAAGGCTTCATATGATGTGCATTACCGAGAGGGCCCAGAGATACCTCTCCGACAATCGGAGTGACAAATCCTAATCTCGATCTATGCCAACTCAACAAACACCATCGGAGACACCTGTAGAGCATCTTTATAATCACCCAGTTACGTTGTGACATTTGATAGCACACTAAGTGTTCTTCCGGTATTCGGGAGTTGCATAATCTCATAGTCATAGGAACATGTATAAGTCATGAAGAAAGCAATAGCAACAAATTAAACGATCATAGTGCTAAGCTAACAGATGGGTCTTGTCAATCACATCATTCTCTAATGATGTGATCCCGTTCATCAAATGACAACTCATGTCTATGGCTAGGAAACTTAACCATCTTTGATTAACGAGCTAGTCAAGTAGAGGCATACTAGTGACACTCTGTTTGTCTATGTATTCACACATGTACTAAGTTTCCGGTTAATACAATTCTAGCATGAATAATAAACATTTATCATGATATAAGGAAATATAAATAACAACTTTATTATTGCCTCTAGGGCATATTTCCTTCAGGGAGGCGCGCCATGGGGGGGGGGGAGTCCTACTAGGATTCCAAACCTAGAAGGATTCGCCCCCCCTTTTTTTTCCTTCTCATGGAGGTGGAAAGAGGGAAGGAGAGGGAGAGGGAGAGGGAAAGGGGGGCTGTGCCCCCTCCCCTAGTCCAATTCGCACTGCCCATGGGGTGGGGGGGGGGGGGGGGGGGGGCGCCACCCCTTGTGGGCTGCCCTCTCTCTCCCCTATGGCCCATGTTGGCCCATTACTTTCCCCGGGGGGTTCCGGTAACCTCCCGGTACTCCGAAAAATACCCGAAACGATCCGGAACCATTCCGGTGTCCGAATACTATCGTCCAATATATCAATCTTTACCTCTCGACTATTTCGAGGCTCCTCGTCATGTCCGTGATCTCATCCGAGACTCCGAACAATCTTCGGTCACCAAAACACATAACTCATAATACAAATCGTCATCGAACGTTAAGCGTGCGGACCCTACGGGTTCGAGAACTATGTAGACATGACCGAGACATATCTCCGATCAATAACCAACAGCGGAACCTGGATGCTCATATTGGCTCCTACATATTCTACGAAGATCTTTATCGGTCAAACCGTAATGACAACATACATTATTCCCTTTGTCATCGGTATGTTACTTGCCCGAGATTCGATCGTCGGTATCTTCATACCTAGTTCAATCTCGTTACCGGCAAGTCTCTTTACTCGTTCTGTAATGCATCATCCCGTAACTAACTCATTAATCACATTGCTTGCAAGGCTTATCATGATGTGCATTACCGAGAGGGCCCAGAGATACCTCTCCGATACTCGGAGTGACAAATCCTAATCTCGATCTATGCCAACCCAACAAACACCTTCGGAGACACCTGTAGAGCATCTTTATAATCACCCAGTTACCTTGTGACGTTTCATAGCACACAAGGTGTTCCTCCGGTATTCGGGAGTTGCATAATCTCATAGTCAAAGGAATATGTATAAGTCATGAAGAGAGCAATAGCAATAAAACTTAACGATCATTATGCTAAGCTAACGGATGGGTCTTGTCCATCACATCATTCTCCTAATGATGTGATCCTGTTCATCAAATGACAACACAGGTCCATGGTTAGAAAACTTAACCATCTTTGATTAACGAGCTTTTCTAGTAGAGGCATACTAGGGACACAATGTTTTGTCTATGTGTTCACACATGTATCAAGTTTCCGGTTAATACAATTCTAGCATGAATAATAAACATTTATCATGATATAAGGAAATATAAATAATAACTTTATTATTGCCTCTAGGGCATATTTCCTTCAGAGGATCCGTTTCATGTGGTGTTCTCTAGCTGCTAGTTAGTTGCTCCCCCCCTCCCCCCATATGTGTAAGCAGGTGTGACTGGGAAAGATGTGATGCCTGATTAGTAACTAGGGTTTGAGACTAGTTTGGTTTTGTAGTTTTGTGCGAAGTTTTCTTGTTCTGAGCAGTTCCTGCCTAGAGAGATGTAAGACTCGGATATGGTTTCTTTTCTGATACGAAATGGAACCGGGTGAGAGTCCCTGATTATCAAAAAATAAAAGAAATCGGCACACTCACGCCCATTTCTGAAGGGTTCTCTGCACCATACATGAGGGGCATGGTGTCCTGCTAGGGGCTGCTGCACCTATCCTCGCCCTATAATTCCGCATGCCATGTATCAGGAATTCTTGCCACATATATTAATTCTTACAGGAGACCGTTTTATCTTCAGCCATCAAATTACTATAAAATTTCATTACTGGTAGCATTTCCTCAATTCTGAAGTATTAACCGAAAACTGCATCAGGTTCAACATATACAAAATATAATGCACTATTCACTACACGTGTCCATGATCATGGTTAACTTCTCTCTCAAAATTTAAACGCTGCATCCATACCAGTTTAGACTACGGGATTTACATCTGACAATCCATTGCTAAACACTATAATTCCACATGCCATGTACTAGGAATTCTAGCCACATATATTAAAACTTACAGGAGACCGGTTTATCTTCAGCCATCAAATTACTAATAAAATTCATTACAGGTAGCACTTACTCAATTCTGAAGATCAACATTCGGATCCATTACTAATAAAACTAGTAGACTGCCCGTGCGTTGCCACGGGCATTTAAAATATTTTACTGGAGTTATATATAAACATAATGCACGTTAAATTACACATGTATAGAAAAGAACCACCCTCTCATGACAGCACCACCTGTAGTCGGCCGCGACGCGGTATGCCGCCTCGCCGTCAGGCATCTCCCTTGCCCCTGCCCCCACCCTTCTCTAGAGCTGACGACCCTCCGCACTGCATGATTGCTAAGACCACATATTGTGTTGCCAAGTTTGACATAAAAGAAATAACATAGAGAAAACACCTCCATATTGTCTAAATCAAGAATGTCAAATCTTTTGTCCACAGCCTGCATTTTGTTTGAATATCGACATGGTATAAGAACCCTAAAAACCATGGTATAAGAACAACATGTAGTACAATGACGGAAAAACAAGAACCTTAAGTAAACTTCATGAATGGTCTATCTTTTCACATCAAGGTGGTCATAATTTTTTGGATCCTTAGCACGCCTATGTGAAAACTGAAGCGTGTGAGAGATGACCTCTTGTGCTATAGCTACAAAGAAACATGAGCCCATCCAATATTTTTTAATATTTTCCTAATGTTATCCTGTACCAATAACATGCTACTCCCTCCGTTCCAAAATAGATGACTCAACTTTATTCTAACTTTAGTAAAGTTAGAATAAAGTTGAGTCATCTATTTTGGAACGGAGGGAGTAGACGAGAAGAGCGGAAAATTTAATAAAGAGAGTCTATGCAATTAATTAGTCGAACAATATGAAGTATGCCTCTTTTGTCCTCTGGCTCCTGAAAAGGTCATTAGATAGACTGAATTACTTTCATCTCCGGATTTTTCTATAGAGAATGACTCGCAATATTTATGCCACCATTAATTATTACATCACCAACGATGAACTCGTTCATGGTTAAAAGTAAAAAAAAGAATGTAATTACATGCATTTTCACTGAACAATGGGGAACCTTTTTTAAAACATGCATCTTCATATGAAGGTTGATGCGGGCATGTGCACGTTCATGTGAAGGTGAATGCAGGGCATGCCCTCATTCATATGAAGGTGAATTTCCCTCCCATTTATAGTCTTAAGATTTGTTGGGAGAGTAATGACACTAACACATACATGTCGATCCTTGATGTTCCCGCAATTTCAGAGGCATATTTTTTCAAATAAATTTCAGAGGCATATTCACATGCCAAGGTGGTGGGCTACCATGGGCACAGCTCTCCTCATTCTTAAGATAATTATGCACTTCTTATACACAAAAAATTGCAAGGACTGAAAAACCTCCGGTAGAGGCGAAATAATGGAAGTATTGTTTTCCTCATGAAAGAGTAGTCAACATGTTAATGTTAACTGCTAACTTTAGATGGTTACACTCATATCAGCTGGGTACCGGTCACCAATAATTTTTCTCTGGTGAATTAGTGAGTAGTTGAACTCTCAAAAAGCATGATTTGCATTATTTTACCGTGTAAAGAATATCACTGGTAACTTCATATCTCATTTGTGCACCAATGAAAATTGGAGTGAAAGCCTAAAATACTGTCAGCCTGAAAAAGAAACACCACAGAAGTAGTTACTCCCAAGAAACTCCAGCATTGGTAATAATAGTATTGTATTCTTGAAAAGGAGTCCAAGTTCATTTTTCATGTAGAGATACACATTGTACAGCTGTGAGTTTACTTATCTCTCTTATGTTTGTGGTAATGCTATGTATGGAGATGGATCAAAGGGCTTATTTCTTGCACTTGCACATGATACGCAAGCATAGCAGCTGTAGCTGTAAGGTATGCCGTTGGGCTGCGACCGGAGAGAATACTCCCAAAGATCAACATCAGCAGAGAAGTTGTAGCCGTCAGGTGTGCCATCGGGCTGTGACTGGAGAGAATACTCCCATAGAACAAAATCGACGTGTGTTGCTCTTTGCTGCCGTCTTCACAAAGAAAGATCAGAAATACTCAAATATGGACCGTAAAAACAATCAAGGAAAATAAAGGCATTAGACGGAATTATTTTCCCATTCTTTCAGTTGGAATGATTGCATAGAATATATGCTAATCGAAGTAAAAAAGAAATATTGCATAATAAAAACGTAAGCATTGTCTTCACTTGTCACCACAGAACATCATGAATGATCCTTGCCACAAATCCTCTACCGTCTCAATATTTGGCATCTGATCTTCACATATTATTATGTGCAAGGCTGAAACATAAATTCAAGGAATTATATTGAGGACATAGTATCCCAAATGATTGGTGCCTTTCTTTAATCAATTATAGGGTATCACTCGTTATTTTTGAATATTTGGAGCAATGCAAAGCATGTATTTTATCTTGTCATCTTAGTGTATGCAAGAGCTTCAACTTCATGTGCGCGCTTATAATAAAGACATGCTATCCAGGGCCTCTGCCAGACAATTGTTCTCCTTCTCTAATATGTGCCCCCTTTAATAGTAGAGAAACTCTTTCAATCTTCTCCTTTGCTCCCCTCTCCTCTCTTCTCTCCCGTATTTAAGTAAAAAAAAGTTTGAAAGCACAGATCAAAGTAACACCCATATTACCTCCAATCCAAATTACAGTTTGTAAACCTCAAGATAACAATTTGAACTGTTACCAAAACTCGACTTACAAAAAGAAAAAAACAAATACCACAAGAGCAATCATAACAATATCATGTATGCTAGTGAAATAATGTACAGTAATGATGTTTCACACAATATCATTATCACATATAAGAGCAAAGGTACCGAACATAACCATGCATCAATAGGCCTTTCATGCCAATACCGTCACACAATGAACATGCTGATTTTTTTAGAACGATGCCCTCACATGTATGGAATTATTTTTGTGGGGCATATGGACCTTCAAAAATATGCAGGACATTTTTCTGATTGGTCACAACCTTTTTGTTTCAGTTGGCTCCTAGTTTTATTTTAATGTAAATATTATTTTTACCATAAAAGTTGTAGCAGAGAATTTGTACTGTTTTGTAAGAAGAAAATATTGACTCTGTGTTGAACTCAATATCTGCATGACAATCAATAGTTGAATGCCAATCTCTTGTTATGGGACACAATATGGGTTGCTAATTTTAATGATAGTAGGCATGGTTCAACGCAGTCATTTACTGAAATATCTGTACATGATTAAGAAAATTGATTTGAAATTATGTAACAACAAAGGGCCTGCAACAACACCAAATGACTGGTTGTCGATCTATGTGCAAGAACAGCAAAAAAAATAATGAACAACATGCACAATAGCAGTACAAACCTCTGATAAAATTTCTAAACCACCCAAATCATTGTTTGTGTGTTACTATTACGAATAATATCACCTGTCCATATTCACATATTTAAGTTTAGCAAATGTCTGCAAATCCTGCAAAGAAATATTCAATGATGATGCAAAGAATCGCAGTTAGCTTCGACTAAGATACATAAATAACAAGGTACAAAAAAAACATTGATTATCCACTTCCGACGTAATGAAAGATGGGATTGAAGAACACCGGCTTGTTGGTTCAGGCATACTAGCTTCCATCCTATCGTTGTTGCATTCGTTGTCCCCGTCCTTTTCTGCTAGAACTAAAAGTAAATGTATATGTAGATAAAGATTCTGCATTTCTTTTAAGCAATTGTGAGAGATGTGCAACTGGTAGACAAAATTGAGCTATTTAAGTCCAACCTGAATAACATGGGACCTTCATATATGTGCAGCATAGCTGGATTGTCACACGGAGAAAGAACTTGAAGTTCAGACGACATTTCAGACAGAAGGCAACAATGTTATCATCTGCCCGACATTTCATGCAGGACATGGTCGACCATGGCATCATCCGCCCGACCGGAGTCGTCGGCAACAACTTGTATATCTGCTAGAAGAGAAAAGTGCTAGACATGAAAGTTGAAAATAAAACAGCCCCTCACCCTTTCGTTAGCTCCAATCAAAGAGTAAGGAGCGCCAAAGGCCTGATTGCACACCCCCTCATCTTCATCTTGCAGACAAAATTTGCAGCAGCTAATCTGGCTATTGTTTCGCGTAAAAGAAAAACAAGATCTGACCAATCAATAGGAAATTTCACCCCGCAAAAAAAAGAAAGGAAATTTCAGAAACTAAACCAATGTTAATCAGACAAGATATCCTAATTAAGAAAAAAACAAGATTCCCTGGGTAAAATTGGCGTGCCTAAGACCGGGAATTTTTGGTCACCAACTCATCCAATAGAAGAATGCACCTACGCTTACAAGTTGAATCAAACTAATCATCTTAGTCTGGGTAGGAAGAAACCGAGAGTATTACCCTGTGGAGTCTGGATCCTGCGCTAGGATGGCTGGGGATAAGCCCTGGCCAGGCAGCATATCGCCATTGTCGCCGCACCGACCGGGCCTGAAGCCGAGGTGGACGAGGCAGCATCTCGCCTCGACCCTATCTTCCAGATCCAGGCAGAGTTGAGATCTCCCATGAATCCCCGGGTCCAGCGATCCAGCTGCCAGCCATCCTTGTCCATCCCCGACCAAGGCCCCTTCATCCTCTCTCTCCAATCCCTAGGTCACGACAAGACATTCACCACGGGGATCTCACCTGGTTGCCGATGGCTTAGTACGGGTAGACCATGTCTTGTGGTTGACGTCGGCGGCGCCCACCAGGATGACTACCTTGCCCTCCCCGGCGCTGCGAGGTCCTCTCCACGTCGTGCACCTCAACGACTCTAGCCCGCCGATGCTCGCAATCTCCACAGTCCACGTCAATCCATCTCGATCACGAAGCGGAGGGGGCCGCGCCCACTCGTGGGAAAGGAGGGAAACGGCAGTGGGAGGAGGAGAGGAGACCAGCGACCAAGGGGTTGATGGGTGAATCACTGATTGTCCTAGCCCGATGCAGCCGCGGCCGCTGGCAGCGGCAGCAGTGGTGGACGCCGCCGCGCCGCTTGCACCCGCACCGGGAGCATCCGGATATGGGGAGCAACCGCCGCTGGCTGCGAAGACCCATGCACCGTCGTCGCCGTCAGCCGCTAGGACCCGGGCGGCTGCAGTAGCGAGGGTTGCGTCGCCGCCATGCCACGTAGAGGTACGCCTCCGCGCGGGCTGCTGTCGTAGCGGCCCCTGCGTTGTTGTGGCGGCGACTGGATCGGGAGAGTAGGCTAAGGAATCGAGGGTGACAGCTGCGTCGGGAAGAGGTGGGCATCGATGCGATTATGATTCTGTGCGGGGAATGAGATGCGGCTGCAATGTATGGTTAATTGCATCGCTGATTGATTGGTTGCCGTTTTTGAAATTGCAAAAAAAAACATTTGGAGAATACCGACGTGAGGTGTGAGTGACAAAGGAGTAGGAGCGGAACACGTGGAAGCAAAACGGGAACCTTATTCTTCTTTTACCGCCTGGGCCATGTATGGCAGTGAATCCTATATAAAAAGGAAATATCCCAACTTCCCTCTGATTGATTGATGATTGCGTTTTATTTGACATGAATCTGTCGGGGCTACACATAAGTGCACGAAGGATTTGGTTTTTTTTCGCTGGTTAATTTTCGTAGGTTTTTTCTCGTTTGTTTTTTTTCATAGGTTTTTTTTCCTTCACTTGTAGATGGGTGCGACGGGAGGTGCGGCCCTGGACTGCGTGGGGGCATCGCGGCGTGGTTTTTTTTGGTTTGGCGCGGCTAACAGTGAGGTGGGATGAGGGACGAAAAAGAACCATGGTAGGTGGGATGAAAATTAACCGCGGAGACTACCAACTGAGACATTAGGAGTAGAGATTCATTAAAGGTTTTTTTGTAGCTAGCGATATTGCTGAGTTGTTTGGTTAATGGAAAAATGATTTCCAGCTAAAAAAAACTTTCCACTGCCAACCTCACTCACGAGGTGTTTTTGTACTTCCAGTGAATCTTTATTATAGATATGATCTTTTCACACAAAATAACTCACGAGTTCAATCAAATAATTCCCCACACTCAGGAGTGGTGGGATGGATTTTTTTTGGGTTCGGCTCTCCTGTAGGGATCCCTGCACACATTATTGTGTAGGGCCAATCAATGAATGACACGTGTCCTAATAAGCCCCACCTCTTAAACACATAGTATTTTTCCTTTTTTTAAATCATTGATATCCTTATCTCCTTCCTCACGAAGCAGCACCCATTAGTGCTGCGTGAGGGGATTCCTATGAGCTCCACCCGCTCGTAGCTCCCGTCGCGTGTAGCTGTGGCCATGGCTGGTTGCAAGGCGGTAGCTATTAATAAGTGCAACGCCACCCGCACATGTGATGGTGATTCCTCCTGTGGATGAGAAGAGACTGGCCGCCCGAGGTCTATGATCAAGTGCCGGACATAAAGCTCGGCCGCCATGTCACGCTCCAGAATCTGCCTCTTGTTCAAGTGCAGTCCAGTGACCTCGACGCGACGGTGCCGGTGAAGATGGCCTCCAACCACCTGCCCACGTCCAGCCCGGCGTTGTGCACGTACACCTCGGGCGAGGCAAGCGAACTCTATCGGTGGTGGTCTTGAAGATATCTGGGGCGAGGACGCCGCCTGGGGCAAAGCCACCGAGGACGCAGGTGGACAGTCCAAGGACGTGGAGAGGATGTCTCGGAACACCAGCGGCGGCTGCGACGGCAAGCGGGCCATGGACTGGAATGTGATGCCAGTCCCTACCCGGGCAACGCTGGTGGTGTCTGATATCGGAGAGTCGGAGACATCCGCGGTGGCTCTAATGGCTGCTGCTCCGTGAGGAAGGAGATAAAAGAATTAGTGATTTACTAAAAGGAAAAGAAAACAAATATGTGTTTAAGAGGTGGGGCCTATTAGGACACGTGTCGTCCATTGATTGGCCCTGCACAATAATGTGTGCAGGGATATTTTTTTGGGGTGGCTACTTTTTTTAGGGATTTTTGGGGTTGCTACGTATATAATCCTAAAAAAGATAGGGTTGGACCGTTGGAGGGACAATTTTTTGGAACGTCCTAAAAACCTTTTAATTAGGGTTTTTGAAGTTGACTTTTTCAAGCTTGAAAATTGTTTTTATATATTTTTTTGCGGGGTAAAATGTTTTTATATTATGGGAGTAGGGAGTATAAACCAGGATGCTAGACTCTGATACGTATTGTTCAAACCGTGGCTGCGGCAGAAAAGAGGCGAGGACGGGGACGGAAGTCGGAAGGGGAGGCGATTGGCCAAGGAAAGGAGTGGCGAGTTCGGATCAAGCGCGAGCAGTTGCGGTTCGGGACGACGTACAGCTCCATTGCCGATACGGAGGACCTTTTTTAATTACGTCCGAGTTCTAGCTGGATTGAGTAGTAGCACACCGATTCGTAGTCTGAGTTGCTCTGGTACAGCACCCCAATATATAAGACAGATCGATACCTCCTATGGCTTTGGCGATCAATCGCGGCGATTCCCTTTTATTTCTAGGTTTCTTTAGACAGGCGTTTCATTTTCAGTGGAAATCGAGGTTATTCCCCGTGAGCGTGTGTCGTGTGCAAACTTGGACTATTTAACGGGCCGCACTTCTATCCGGCCCAACCAAGCAGTGAGGAAATAGCCCGAGGGAACAAAACACCCCCACCGTCCGCCCCGATCTTAGAAACCCTACCTGCTTTATTTTCCCCTTCCTTCCCCTAAAGAACAGAGCGGCGGCGGCGGCGAGTTAGACTGAGAGAAGAGGCCGGGGAAGTTGATACGGAGATGGGGCCCCGACCACCAAGTTCGCCGGCTTACGCAGTGATGCGGAAAAGAGCAAGCAGCGGCTTAACGGCCTATCTGATTGCCAGGCAGGAGATACAGAGGAAGGTGGACGAGTTGGCCCAGAAGGAGGAGCTTGGGCCGGATGGCAAGGAGAGGTTCCTTGCCACTCTACTCTCCCAAGACAAGATGAGGTCGATGGAGGAGATGATCGCCGATTCGGCGCGCAACATCTTCCAAGAATTTTTTCATATGTTACACCAATCGCCGATGCAAGAGGAAGAGGAAGAGGAAGAGGAGGAGGAAGAGGAGGATGAGCTGGAGCTGGAGGAGGAGGATGAGGAGGAAGATGAGGAGGTAGAGGAAGAAGAAGAAGAGGAGGAGGAGGACGACGACGAGGAATTACGCATGACTGTTCAGGTATCCTTGTTGTGCGACCAGATCGGCGGCCTGGTACTAGAACTTCTGAAGATGGTTCCAGATGAAGAGCCGGGAAATCAATTGCTGTCCTCGGTCACAAGGCTAAATAGATTGCAGTGGATCACAGACAGCATCAACAATTTCGTCTCAGAAATTGAGGTGAGGGTGTCGAGGGAACAAATGATAGAGAGAACACGCAAAGAGAAAGAGGAACAGAAGAGATTCCTCCAACAGGGCCAGGAGGTGAGGAGCTCGGAGAAGAAACAGGAGAAGGAGAGGACCTTGGAGGAGAGGGAAATCAACGGACAAGTGGTGGTCGCCGGAGGCAGATTAGTCACTATGGCAACGGACAGGGGCTTGGAGGGCAAAGATATCGAGGGTGAAGCGGTGATCAGCGAGGCCGCAGCCGCAGCCGCAGAGTACGAGGAAGAGGCTTTTGCTCGCTTCCGTAGGACCTGGGAGTGTCGCCAAGGTGCCAACAGCTTCGAAGACCTGAGTGAGTAAACATGCATGCTTTTCTTCTTCCTCCATAATTAATCTGTCCAGTGCTCAACGTCAAAATTGCTATGCCATTCATTGTTTAAAAGGGAAAAATAGTTAGATATCAAAGCCCTGTTAGTTACTAATGTTTGAGTATGTGTGACTATTGTAAGTTTCTTGCTCACTAGTAACAATTATTATATGCACTATGTATGTTGTATCTTTCAGCAGATCCTTCCAAATAACACTCTGCAATCAGTCTAGAGGATTAAATGCGTGCGTAAACCACCCTGAAACATTGATACTCGTTTTTTTTGTTTGCACAATGATTGCAAGCAAAGAGGATCTTCATTTTCTTACTTCCATATACTTAACTGGGTGTTGCTGCATGCAGCTTTGTTGAGTCCCATGCTCTTTACACACTGTACACCGGGATTCAAGCCAGTAGACGCTGTCCTCCCAAGGACTATGCAGATCTGTTCTATCAAAGTTACTGACTTGAAATACTTTAAATGGCCACTGCAAGTATATGGTGTGGTTGCCGCCTGAGATGCTGTGGATGGGCGTCGCAACCCCATCTTCCTTTGTCCAAGGGATGACTGCCAAATCCTCAATGAAGCGGTATGTAAACTATTCTTCTTGCATTCATTTCTTGCGGGATGACCTTTGTTGATTAGTCAATGGCAAATTATGACGATCATATGCTTGCAGGATCCTTTTTTGCATTTGACCGGCCCAGTTCGTGCAATTGTGTCTGAGGAACCCGTTGACATTGAAATCCAGTTAATAATAAAGGGCAAAACGGCGTCTGAAGATAGAGCATTGGTGAGGGATGCCTTTTTATACGATGGTGATGTCGATCATTCTCGTGATGGTTTCCGAACTAGCATCATTGAAAAAACCTTTTGCACACTAGAGTTATGTTCTCAGCAACTTAAACGTTCGGTTCAAGCCACTATCTTTGGTGTTCATGTTCTTGATGAGAATTTAACGCCTTTTCAATATGGAGTTCGAGTTGTTTGCTACACATTTTCTGAGCGTGAGATTGAAGAAGTCAATGTGTCCAAGTCAAGGAAAATTGTATTGCTTGATTCAAAAGCTGGAAGAAAGTGTGCAGTTAAAGGTGGTTATCTAAATCTGTCAAGGCAAGTTCTATCCGTAGAATTCCGTGGAAAGCTAAAAGTTCTTATTCAAGCATACACACCGACTGGAGACATCGCCGCACAAGGACTTGTATTTGTGGTACCCAAAATATACAACACAAGTCAACATGTATGTGAGCTTGGCGGCTTCAAGGTGGAGTTTACCATTGCTTGGTCCCTCCTTGTTGAAGATGAGGAGCATATCTTGATGAATGGATGTGTGGATCCTTTGGCATCGTGTCCACCAATGAAACCCTGTTTTTTCAACGAGGTGCTGTCTTCTTCCAATGTTGGTTTGTTGATGTAAGTTGACAATGGTCTGTCCGACTATTATATGTAAACCAATATATAAAGTTATTTCCAATATCTGTTAATTTTAGGATGGTAATACTACGCTACACGGCGTGAGGCCATATTGATTTGATGATAATTGCTGCACTTAAATCGAGTAGCATGATATTTCGTTATGTGCCATAATGTTATTTTCTCCCTTTGTACTCCTGGATACCACCGTTTGATTCTGGTAGCCGTGTGATACGCAGGTCGCGCTGTCATCCTCTCATTCTATTTGTACCGTGTGTTATTCAAAATCCTTTCTTTCTCGGTTCAAAAATACAAATTCCTTTCTTTATCGATTCACCAACCAAAGCTAGATTCGAATACAGACTATTGGCCACTTGGTATTGAATTCTTGAAAGATAAGTGTTGTGGCCCTCTTGCAGATCATCCCAACCATTAGCTCTGAAAAAGAAGGCCATGACGAATGCACATCCTAACAGGAATGGAGGGAACGAACCCTAACATGGCGGGCTTTATAACTCTCTTTCGGATGGTTAGAAATTTTGACCCGACCCCCGTTGCCGTCCCCGGCGGCTCGCGGGGCAACCCTAGACTAGCGCCGCCGCCTACCCCACCCCTCCCCCCACTCCCTGCCACCGAAGGAGCGGCCTGCCAAGCCCGCGCCGACTCCCGGGAAGGTGGAGGCGGGACATCTCTCTGGCTTGGGCTCCCCTGGCGTTGCGGCGCCCCCTCCCCCTCAAGCTACCCACCACCCCTTGAGCTTCGGGGCTACGTCCTTGGTGGCGTTTGGCGGCTGCCTTCTGCAGTGCACCAACCGAGAGCGTGGCAGACGCTCGAACTCCATCCGCGCCCCTGCAGGTGCGGCGCCGACCCCGAGGGCCATGACCTTCCCCCCTCATGTGTCCATGGTTGACTGGAGCTGCTCCAGATCCGACGCTCCCCCAGAGCTGCGTCTACTTCCGGCTCCTACGGCTCGCCGCATCTCAACAGCTGCACACCCCCTGCTGATGAGTCCAAATTATGTGATGATTTTGATAGATATTTTGTGCATTTGTGGAATTTTACCGCATTCACACACTACTTTTTGTCGGCATTCCCCAGGTAATATCTTTTGGAGTAAATGAAGTTCTATGGAAGGAATCCCAAAAATCATGGTGACATCACGTTATTCAATGTGATAATCAACTACCATAAAAAGAATGAAGCAAAGGGATAAAGGAGAAGTTCACATGGTGACTCCTGAGCAAAATGCTGCCTAGCATATGAGCGCGCCCTCTCGTATGCGCGGTCGTATGAAGCGTCAACGCCGATGCCTCGTCCACTACTTCCACCCTGTGAAGTTGGATCAAGGGACAGACAAACATACACACCAGAAACACATCCAGAAGACAGAACCCTAGCCTCGTCCATGGGGGTAACCCTTAATCAATTCGAGCGCACACCTAATTCCTGTGTATCCTGTGGGATCGATACTCTTCCTTCAAAAAGGCTACAACTAGACCCTATGCACTTGTAGGCCATCAAGCTTTTTCTGGCATCGTTGCCGGGGAGCTGAGCGCTTTTTGGGCTTTTCTTTAAGTTTTGAATTATCTTGTGTTCTAATAGTCTTTGCAGGTTGCAAGTAACCATGGTCGTACAAGAACAATTTACTAGGTAGGAGTTGAGATGGTTGCGGGTCCAGCTCGTGGAGAAAACTTTATATCCATCGGTGGCGACCTAACTTTTAAAACATATGATATAAATCCTCAGTTCCTTGATATGTTGAAAAAGAAGACATTCCGAGGTGATGGAATGGAAAGTCCTTACGTACACGTGCAAGAATTTGAAAGCTTATGTGCTACATTTCAGTTACATGAATTGACTCATGAAGAAATTAAACTGACATTATTTCCTTACACTCCCGCTAATGATGCTGAAAAGTGGCTACAAGATGAGCGTGTATGTCGGTGATAAAACCGGCAGACCTTGGGGTAGGGGTCCCGAGCTGTGGATCCCGGATCGATGGTAACAGAGACGAAGGAGACAGTATTTACCCAGGTTCGGGCCCTCTCGAAGAGGTAAAACCCTACGTCCTGCTTTGATTGTATTGATGATGATGTATCGAGTACAAGCTTGATCTACCTCGAGATCGTAAGGAGAGATCTAACCCTAGGGCTAGGTGAATGTGATTGTGATCGGGTCCCCTCTACAGGCTAAACCCTCTGGCTTATATACACACCAGGTAGGGCATCTAGGGTTACATGGTCGGTATTCAGGGGTACGCATGGGGGCGGTAGGAGATGTCTTGGAGTATACGCCAAGTCTTCGGTAGATGCGGTCTTGATCATGTCCAGGCTTGTAGCTTCCGGAGTCCACCCGAATGAGAACAAGGGCCTGCAGGCCCAACCCGAGGACTATGGGCCGACTAGGTTGGCACTCCCTAGTACAGGACACCGGAAGTAGCCCCCGAACTGGTCTTCTACGCTGAGGACAACCTCTTCGATTTTAGCAACTTCAGATCCGAAATCCTTGGCTCGACAGACGAGTTCCCCCTTTCTGATAGTTCAAGATACTTTCCTTTATTTAAAGCTGCCATGGACCACTCCTGGAAGGAATGGCGTCCCTCGAACAGGACCTAACCGAATCCGATCAGCGTCCGAAGACGTGTGGTTACTTAGCCTTGAAGGCCTGCCGCGTAGGTGTGAACAATGCTTCTAGCCTGACAATTTTATCGAAGCGGCACCACCAACGACTGGGCGGGCAGTTACTGCTCACTCGAATCGCGGCCCGAGGCAATCCTCTTATTAGCACGTCCCATCAAAATGGAGAATGTGCCCGTTTTCTAAGGGATATCATAAAATTTTGTTTCTCCCTATATGTATAATGGCATCTTTTTATGGGTAATGGCGATTTCAATGGCGCGGCCAAAGGGACTGTTGGCCTTTTTATCAGCCTATATAAGAGCAAAGGGATAGCGACGAGAAAAGTACACTCCCCTTCCTTCCTGCTTGCTGCCTCTCGAGCTCCAACGCGCAGATCCAATCCCGAACTCATTTTGCTCTCGCAACGCTTCTCCACCTCCATTCACAACAATGGCAGATGCCACCCTCAAGGGACACTGGGCCAAATCCTCCGTCACGGAGGGTACCATCTTAGAGCTTCGCAGCGTGGGGTATATCCCCACTGAGATCGACACTCGAGTGCCGGATCCGGACCAATGAGTACCCGCTCCCTGTCCTGAGGAGAGGTTTGTCTTCATTCCCACCTCATTAGAGGTCTGGGGTTCCCGCTGCACCCCTTCGTGCGCGGGATCATGTTCTTCTACGGGCTAGATTTCCACCATCTAGCCCCGAATTCCATTCTTCACCTCACCTCCTTCATTACTGTATGCGGGGCTTTCCTCTGCGTCGAGTCGCACTTCGGATTGCGGCTTAAGATCTTTGGCATCAAGCCAAAATCCAGCGGCTCCGAGCTCGCAGAGTGCGAGGGTGCATTGATTAGCAAGAACTAGAAGGTAGGCTAGTTCAAAGGCACCTTTATAGAGACCGTCAAGGAATGGCAGTGTTAGTGGTTTTATATCACCGAGCCACTCGCTGCTGGCCAGGCCGAGGTTCTGGCATTCTCGGCTGGACCTCCGAAGAAGTTTGCCTCCTGGAGAAGGAAGGGCATGGACTGGGGGAACCCCGAAGAGGTGAAGGCGCTATCCCGGAAGATCCAGTTCTGGACAGACAAGAAGGACCTCAAGCTGGTGGACGTGGTAAACGTCATGCTCCACCGCAGTGTCCTGCCGCTCCAATCTCGGGTCGCCCCGATGTGGGCGTATATGCCCCAGGATGCGGTGCCCATCGACCACATCTTCCGCTCCTCACCAGCCGGGATGTGGCCGCTGCTGTTCAAGCCATCCTCGAACGAGTTTCCTCCGGAAGGGAGGGATCTCGGCTTTGAAATCGCCCACAATGCCCCGAGGTAATTTTCAATACACAGCTCTACACTCCGTGTTTCTTCGATCCTCATAGACTTTGGCTGATCAATCGATTTTATATTTTCAGAAGAGGATCTCCAAGGCGCAGCGAATGCTGTGCCCGGCGCCGTTGCCCGAGGGGGAGAGGACTCCTGAACTCACGACCCCCTTAACAGAGGAGCCACATGTGGTGCTCCCCAAGGAGTCGAAACCTCCGAGGGGTAGGACGGGCCTTTGAGCACGGGAGAACTTGGTCGCCCGATCCGAGGAGACCCACGCCTCCTACACCCATGAGGACGACACGGAGGAGGACACGGGGGAAGGAAACCCTTCCCTTAAGGGGAAGAAGGCAGCGTCCGATGGCCGAGGAGGAAGCCCGGCTGAAAGGCTCGAAGAGGCCGCGTAAGGCCTCCACCGATCTTGCCGGCAAACCGGCTCTGCCGGAGAAGGCTAACTTATCCAACGAGTCAGACGAGGACCTCCTCGAGCTGAGGAGGGAGAAGCCGGCACCCCGGAGATACGTTATTGTAACTAGATTTGGACTTCAAAATCCTGTTCGCGTCTGCGCGCGCTCGCACCCACCTGCTACTTCTGGCCGAGCTCCCCGCGCTCCACCACTCTGATTGCTTGTATCTGCGTTGGTATTTCTCCGAAGAGGAGAGGATGATGCAGCACAACAACGGTAAGTATTTTCCTCAGTTATGAAACCAAGGTTATCAATCCAGTAGGAGAACCAAGCAACACTATGTAAACGGATACTGCACACAAACAACAAATACTTGCAAAAATCCCTCCTCGGTGATAATATAGATAAAATTGTATGAGATTGGATAAATAGATCTTGCAAAAACACAAAATAAATAAATAAATAAAAAGTGCAGCAAGGTATTTTTTGGTTTTTGGAATAATAGATCTGAAAACAATATGATAGAAGATAGATCCGGGGGCCCTAGATTTCACTAGCGGCTTCTCTTGAGAAAATAGCATACGGTGGGTAAACAAATTACTGTTGGGCAATTGATAGAAGAGCAAATAATTATGACGATATCCAAGGCAATGATCATGTATATAGGCATCACGTCTGACCGCTATCCATCATGCATCTAGTGTATTAAGTTCACGGAGAAATAGAGTAATGCAATAAGAACGATGACATGATGTAGACAAGATCTATTCATATAGGAATAGAACCCATCTTTTTATCCTTAATAGCAACGATACATACGTGCCTCGCTACCCCTTCTGTCACTGGGTGAGGACACCGCAAGATCGAATCCATCACAAAGCACCTCTTCCCATTGCAAGAAAAATCATACTAGTTGGCCAAACCAAACCAAAGTTTCGGAGAAGAAATACGAGGCTATAATAATCATGCATATAAGAGATCAAAGAAGACTCAAATAATATTCATGGATAGATATGATCATAAACTCACAATTCATCAGATCCCAACAAACACACCGCAAAAAGTCATTACATCAAATAGATCTCCAAGAACATCGAGGAGAACATTGTATTGAGAATCAAAAAGAGAGAAGAAGCCATCTAGCTACTACCTACGGACCCGTAGGTCTATGCGAACTACTCACGCATCATTGGAGGAGCACCAATGAGGATGATGAACCCCTCCATGATCGTGTTCCCCTCCGGCAAGGTGCCAGAATAGGGCTCTAGATTGGATCTCGTGGTTCTGGAACTTGCGGCGACTGGAATTGTGTTTCGACGACTCCCCTAGGGTTCTGGAATATTTGGGTATTTATAGAGCAGAGAGGCAGTGGAGAGGACCTCCGTGGCCCCACAACCCATTTGGGCGCGCCCTGGTGCCTTGTGGGCCCCAAGGGACTCCCCTCTGGTGCTTCCTTGGCTCCCAAGTTGTCTTCTGGGCAGAAAAAATCTCCAAAAAGTTTCGTGGCATTTGGACTTCGTTTGGTACTGATATCCTGCGAAGTAAAAAACAAGCAAAAAACAACAACTGGCACTGGGCACTATGTCAATAGGTTAGTCCCAAAAAAAGATATGAAGTTCTTATAAAATGAATATAAAACATCCAAGAATGATGAACAATAAAAAATTATAGATATGTTGGAGACGTATCAGCATCCCCAAGCTTAATTCCTGCCCGTCCTCGAGTAGGTAAATGATAAAAACAGAATTTTTGATGTGGAATGCTGCCAAACATGTTCATCACATATTCTTTTGTTTTGTAGCATGGACATCTAGACTTTTAGATGATTCAAAACAATAGTCTATATTTGACATGAAGACTTAAATACTCAAGCATATCAATAAGCGACCATGTCTTTTAAAATATCAACACTAAAGAAAGTTATTCCTAGCCCATCATGCTCAATCATTGATCCATTCATGAAGCACACTCAAATATTAGCTACATCCAATGCACAAGTATTATCATAGTGCTCCCTAGTTGGTGCTTTATAAGAGAAGATGGAGACTCAAAATAAAAATAAAAATTGCATAAAGTAAATAGATAGACCCTTCATAGAGGGAAGCAGAGATTTGTAGAGGTGCCAGAGCTCAAAGCAAAAATTGAGAGAAAATATTTTGAGAGGCATGCTTTTCCCGTCAACGAAAACGACCGAGTAATTCCCAATACTTTCCATGCTAGATACATCATAGGCGGTTCCCAAACGTAAAATAAAGGTTATTCCTTTTTCCACCATTCTTTCACAATCCATGGCTAGCCATATCCATGGGTGCCTTCCATACCAACACTTTCCAAGGAATTTATTATTTGACAACATAAAGTAAATTTCTTTTTTCATTTCAGGACTGGGCATCCCTATTACCGCCATATTCTCGTGCAATGACAAGTGAATAAATACTCATCTTGAGAATAACACATCTAGCATGGAAAAATATTGGCCACCCCTTGCCGCTTCATGAGCGGTACGGGCACACAAAAAGGAAATTAATTTTGAAAATTAGAGTTGGCACATGCAAATTTACTTGGAACAGCACGAAAATACCGCATATAGGTAGGTATGGTGGACTCATATGGCACAACTTGGTTTAAGTATTTTGGATGCACAAGTAGTATTCCCACTTAGTACAAATGGAGGCTAGCAAATAGATTGAGAAGCAACCAACCAAGAAACGAAAATTCTCATAAACGAGCATTAAGCATAACTAACACCGAATAATGCACCACAAGTAGGATGTAATTTAATTGCAGAACTATTGACTTTCGTGCTTGCATAGGGAATCACAAACCTTAACATCAATATTCTTACTAAAGCATAATTACTCACCAACATGACTCACATATTATTATCATCATATCTCAAAACTATTACAAAGAATCAAGTTTATTTTGTCCAATGATCTTCATGAAAGTTTTTATTACATCCCTCTTGAATACCTATCACTTTGGGACTAATTTCATATATTACCATTGCTTATAACAAGCTCTCAAACAAATTTAAGTGAAGAACATGAGCATAATTTTTTTTCATCATCTCTCAAAATAATACTCCCTCCGTTCCTAAATATAGGGTGTATAGTTTTTGGCACGGAAATTAAAGAACGCATGTGGAGTGCAAATTTCACAAGTTTTGGGTGAGAGTAGACCTGACTAATTGACATGAGAAAATAGAGAAGCTTGCCTAATATAAGTAAATGTAATCAAATCCCTAAAAAAGTTATCCAAACGACTGGTGCAACGCAATACACCTTATATTTCGGACTTTTTCTCAAAAATCTATACACCATATATCAAGGAACGGAGGGAGTATAAGAAGCATGAGAGAATATTTCTTAATTTTTTTTACTAACTCTCAAATTAGTATAAGTGAATCATGAGAGTATTTCTTCAAAAATTAAAGCACCACCGTGCTCAAAAAGATATAAGTGAAGCACAAGAGCAATTCCATAGCACAAAAAATTTAAGTGAAGCGCATAGAGCAATTCTAACAAATCATAGCATCATTATGACTTTCTCAAAAGGTGTGTCCAGCAAGTATGCTTGTGACAAACTAAAAAGCAAATCAAGAAAAGACTCATATAATACAAGACGCTCCAAGCAAAACTCATGATATGTGACGAATAAAAATATAGCTCCAAGTAAAATTACCGATGGTTGTTAGAAGAAAGAGGGGATGCCTTCCGGGGCATCCCCAAGCTTAGTTGCTTGGTTATACTTGAATATTACCTTGGGGTGCCATGTGGCATACCCAAGATTAGGCTCTTGACACTCCTTATTCTTCATCCATCGTGATCTCACCCAAAACTTGAAAACTTCAATCACACAAAACTCAACAAAACCTTCGTGAGATCCGTTAGTATAAGAAAACCAATCTTTACTTTAAGTACTGTCGAAAACCCATTAATATTTTATTATTGCATTATACCTACTGTAATCTAACTTTACCATGGCTTATACCCCCTGATACAATCCATAGAATCATCAAAATAAGCACACAATGCAACGAAAACAGAATCTGTCAAAAACAGAACAGTCTGTAAATACGTGAATTGTACTCATACTTATGTAACTCAAAAAATACTGAAAAATTAGGACAACACAGGAAATTGGTATATCAATCTTGTGTAAAATATTCAGAAGCCTTCGTCGCTTCTGTGATTTAAAAAAATTATTCTACTGGACGCAAAAGTTTCTGTTTTTCAACAAGATCAAATCAACTATCACCCAACATGATCCCAAAGACTTTACTTGACACAAACACTAATTAAAACATAAAAAACACAATCATAACAGTAGAATAATTGTGCAAACACTCGAGAACAGAAAGAAAAAGATAAAAATAAATTTTATTCATTGGGTTGCCTCCCAACAAGCGCTATCGTTTTATGCCCCTAGCTACGCATAATGCATAGATTCAAGTATTATCATCTTTAGTTTTTGATCCATAGGTTGCCCTCACGATTGATTCATATGGTGGCTTAATTCTTGTTCTAGGAAAGTGTTCCATACCCTTTCTTAGTGGAAATTGAAATTTATTATTACCTTCTTTCATATCAATCACGGCACCTATAGTTCGTAAAAACTGTCTACCAAGTATGATTGGACAAGACGGATTGCAATCAATATCAAGAACAATAAAATCTATGGGCACATAGTTCCTATTTGAAAGAATAAGAACATCATTAATCCTTCCCAAAGGTTTTTTAATGGTAGAATCCGCCAAGTGCAAATTAGGAGAACATTCTTCAATATTGGTAAGACCGAGCACATCACATAGAGATTTCGGAATTGTGGAAACACTAGCACCCAAATCACATAAAGCAAAGCATTCATAATTTTTAATCTTGACTTCAATGGTAGGTTCCCACTCATCATGTAATTTTCTAGGGATTGAAATCTCTAACTCCAATTTTTCATCTAAGGCTTTTAGCATGGCATCTACGATATGTTTAGTAAAAGCTTTATTTTGTTCATAGGCATTCGATGAATTTATCATGGATTGCAACAAAGAAATACATTCAATCAAAGAGCAACTATCATAATTAAATTCTTTGTAATCCAAAAGAGTGGGCACATCACTAGTTAAAGTTTTGACCTCTCCAAACCCACTTTCATCAATTTTCTCAACAAGATTTTCACCCTCCGAATTATGGGGACGCCTTCTAGCTAAAGTTGACTCTTCTTCAGTTCCTTTATCATCAAGTTTAATATTGTTAAACAAAGAATCAATAGAAGAAACACCAATCATTTTAAGATCTTCATCATTATTATGAAAGCAATCGGTAGAAAATGCTTTTTCTAAAAATTCTCTTTTAGCTCTAAGCATAGCGGTTCTTTTCTTACTTTCATCCATGATAACATATAAAGCTTTGATTGATTCATTGACATCAACCTTAGGTGGAAAAAATTTAAAATTGAGATTTTCTACATCATGGGAAATTCTATCAATGCTTCTAGACATATCATCAATCTTACCCAACTTTTCTTCTATCGTAGTATTGAAAACTTTTTGAGCATTGATAAATTCCTTAATATTGTTCTCAAGATCAGAGGGGTTCCTATTATTATTGTAAGAAGAACTACCATAGGAATTGCCATAATTATTAGAGGAATTTCCAGGAAAAGGCCTAGGATTAAAATTACTTCTATAAGTATTATTATTAAAATTATTTTGCGATACAAAACTCACATATACAGGATCACTATTTTGCTCAATCAAAGTAGACAAAGGCACATCATTAAGATCAATAGGAGAATTTTTATTAGCAACAAATTTCATTAGTGTATCAACCTTTTCACTCAGAGTGCTAATTTCTTCAACCGAATTGACTTTTTTACTAGTTGGTGCTCTTTTGGTATGCCATTGTGAATAATTTGCCATGATATTATCTAGAAGTTTAGTAGCTTCACCCAAAGTAATCTCCATAAAAGTACCACCCACGGCGGAATCTAAAAGATTTCTAGAAACAAAATTCAATCCCGCATAATTTTTTTATATGATCATCCAAAGATTTAAACCATGAGTAGGGCAATTTCTTAGCATCAATTTCATTCTTTCCACAAGATTGTGCAACATGTTCATGCTCAAGTTGCTTGAAATTCATGATTTGATTTCTAAGGGAAATAATTTTCGTGGGCGGAAAATACTTAGTAATAAAAGCATCTTTGCACTTATCCCAAGAATCGATGCTATTACGAGGCAAAGATGAAAACCAAATTTTTGCACGATCCCTCAAAGAGAAAGGAAACAATTTCAACTTCACAATATCATTGTCCACATCTTTTTTCTTTTGCATATCACACAATTCTATGAAAGTGTTTAGATGGGACGCGGCATCCTCATTAGGAGTACCGAAAAATTGCTCTTTCATAACAAGATTCAACAAAGCGGCATTAATATCATAAGACTCCGCTCTAGTGGCGGGAGGAGCAATCGGAGTAATAATAAAATTATTATTATTAGTATTAGAAAAATCACACAATTTGGTATTTTCTTGAGACATCATGACTACGCAAACAAGATTGCAAACAAACAAGAGATCTAACGAGAAAAAGGTAAATGAAAAGAAGGCAAACGAAAAGGCAAATATTTTTGTGCTTTTCGCGAAAACTTTTTAGAAGTGGGGGAGATGAAAACGAGAGGCAAATGGCAAATAATGTAAATTGCAAGGAGATAATATTTGTGATTAGGAACCTCATAGATGTTGATGATGTCTCCCCGGCAACGACACCAGAAATTCTTCCTGATTGCTTGTATCTGTGTTGGTATTTCCCCGAAGAGGAGAGGATGATGCAGCACAGCAACGGTAAGTATTTCCCTCATTTATGAAACCAAGGTTATCAATCCAGTAGGAGAACCAATCAACACTATGTAAATGCTCCTGCACACAAACAACAAATACTTGCAACCCAACGCGTAAGAGGGGTTGTCAATCCCTCCTCGGTGATAAGATAGATAAAATTGTATGAGATTGGATAAATAGATCTTGCAAAACACAAAAATAAATAAATAAAGAAAAAGTGCAGCAAGGCATTTTTGGGTTTTTGGAATAATAGATCTGAGAACAATATGATAGAAGATAGACCCGGGGGTCGTAGATTTCACTAGTGGCTTCTCTCGAGAAAATAGCATACAATGGGTAAACAAATTACTGTTGGGCAATTGATAGAAGAGCAAATAATAATGATATCCAAGGCAATGATCATGTATATAGGCATCACGTCCAAGAGTAGTAGACCGACTCCTGCCTGCATCTACTACTATTACTCCACACATCGACCACTATCCAGCATGCATCTAGTGTATTAAGTTCATGGAGAAACAGAGTAATGCAATAAGAATGATGACATGATGTAGACAAGATCTATTCATGTAGGAATAGACCCCATATTTTTATCCTTAATAGCAACGATACATACGTGCCTCGCTACCCCTTCTGTAACTGGGTGAGGAAACCGCAAGATCGAACCCATCACAAAGCACCTCTTCCCATTGCAAGAAAAATCAATCTAGTTGGCCAAACCAAACCAAAGTTTCAGAGAAGAAATACGAGGCTATAATAATCATGCATATAAGAGATCAAAGAAGACTCAAATAATATTAATGGATAGATCTGATCATAAATTCACAATTCATCGGATCCCAACAAACATACCACAAAAAGTCATTACATCAAATAGATATCCAAGAACATCGAGGAAAACATTGTATTGAGAATCAAAAAGAGAGAAGAAGCCATCTAGCTACTGCCTACAGAACCGTAGGTCTATGCTGAACTACTCACGCATCATCGGAGGAGCACCAATGAGGATGATGAACCCCTCCGTGATCGTGTTCCCCTCCGGCAAGGTGCCGGAATAGGGCTCTAGATTGGATCTCATGGATTTGGAACTTGCGGCGGCTGGAATTGTGTTTCGACGACTCCCCTAGGGTTTCTGGAATATTTGGGTATTTATAGAGCTGAGAGGCGGTGGAGAGGACCTCCGTGGGCCTGCTAATTCTTGAGCTTGCGTTGTTATTTCCCTTGAAGAGGAAAGGGTGATGCAGCAAAGTAGAGATAAGTATTTCCCTCAGTTAAGAACCAAGGTATCAATCCAGTAGGAGGAACAAGTAAGTCCCAATAGATGCACCCGCACAAACTAACAAACACTTGCACACAACGCGGAAAAGGGGTTGTCAATCCCTTCATGGTCACTTGCGAGAGTGAGATCTAATAGAGATAGATATAAAAGATAAATAAAAGGCAAAATAAAGTGCAGCAAGGTATTTTTGGGTTTTTGGTTTTATAGATCTGAAAATAATATGATGGAAAATAGACCCGGGGGCCATAGGTTTCACTAGAGGCTTCTCTCTTGAAAGAAAACATACGGTGGGTGAACAAATTACTGTTGAGCAATTGATAGAAAAGCGCATAGTTATGACGATATCTAAGGCAATGATCATGAATATAGGCATCACGCCCATGACAAGTAGACCGAAGCGATTCTGCATCTGCTACTATTACTCCATGATGACCCACAAGTATAGGGGATCAATCGTAGTCCTTTCGATAAGTAAGAGTGTCGAACCCAACGAGGAGCAGAAGGAAATGACAAGCGGTTTTCAGCAAGGTAATGTCTGCAAGCACTGAAATTGTCAGTAATAGGTGGTTTGATAGCAATATAATTTGTAACAAGCAAGTAACGGTAATGGTAAATAAAGTGCAGCAAGGTAGCCCAATCCTTTTGAGGCAAAGTACATGCCAAAACGGTCTCTAATAATAAGCAAAGCATTCTTGAGGGTACACGTGAATTTCACCATATCACTTTCATCATGTTGGCTTGATTTGTGTTCGCTACTTTGATAATTTGATACGTGGGTGGATCAGTGCCTAGTTGCTGTTCTTACTTGAACAAACCTTCTACTTATGATTAACGCCCTCGCAAGCATCCGCAACTACGAGAAAAGTATTAAGATAAAATCTAACCATAGCATTAAACTTTTGGATCCAAATTGGTCCCTTACGAAGTAGCGCATAAACTAGGGTTTAAGCTTCGGTCACTCTAGCAACCCATCATCTAATAACTACTCCACAATGCATTCCCTTAGGCTGTCGATGCAACAAACATTTGCGTTCGTTACCCAGACTTATACACATGCGCACTGGCATCGTCTGTTCAGCATCAACACTGCAAACCAAGGCCAAGCTAGAGAAGCAGCTCTTAATAATATTAAAGAGCGGATCAAGAAGACCAAGACAAACAAAACAGCAAGGCATCACCTTGGGAGGGCTTCCCTTGCCGGGTCGAGGCCGTCCCAAGGACAAGTCCAAGACTTCCCCGGCAGGCTTGCCGGGTCTGCCAAGGGCGATTTTCCCCGCCAAGGCACCACCGCTCCACCGCACAGCGACGCAAGTCACTTATCGGTGCGGTGTCGAGCCCTCAAGTGATTAAGTGGCTTCCACAAAGCACGTGGCAGCCCGTTGGAAGACAAGTTTTACCCAAGTGACACCCGTCCAGAAGCGTGTCAAGATGATAAGCAAAAGGTGATTAAGCGGCACGGCAGGCTTGCCGGGCTTCATCCTCAGCATGACACCTAGCAGTGCATTTAATGCACTTTGGCCTAACTGCCAGAGTTAGGTATGATAGCACTGTTAGCTATGTAATTAGTAGATAAAGACTGTTTTGCCACTGTGGTCACCCCTTAAGCTATAAAAGGAAGTCCAAGGCAACCTAGCAAAGGATTCGAACCCCTCACACACTTGTACGCGCGTAGTTGCCCTCCCCGAAGCGACCTTGCCGGGCTTGGGTGCTGCGTGATCGTCGTGTTCCCTCATCCAATCCACCAAAGCAGGAGTAGGCTTTTACGCTTCTCAGCGGCCCGAACCTGGGTAAAAACCACCAGCGTCACCACCGTCGTGTTGTTCCATGGCCTCTACTCTTTGTGCAACATGATCTCCCCCTTGCTGAACCACAAGGGGCTGATGGCCCCATAGGTGATCGTGTTCCACCACGACATCTTTGGTGCGCCAGGTAGGGGGGAGCTCGCTTGTGCGAACCTAAAGTTGTAGAACAGTGCGCCGATCATTATCATCATCGTCTTCGTGCATGGCGCCCAAGAAGAAACCAGGCGCAGTTGCGCACCCTTCCTTTTCGAAGGCCCCCTCGCATGCGGCTGCGGACGGCTCAGGAGATGCAGCAACATTAGGTGAGGTGGGCGCTGAGGGAGACACGACCAGCACAGGCGGCGCTGTCGCTGCGTCCCCCGCGGACGAAGCTGGGGCAGGAAGCACCGGGGGAGGATAGCATCAACAACATCCCGACGGGCACATCCCACAAGTCGCGGGTGGAGGGAACACCCAGTTCTTGCCTCCCCGCCGTACCAGTGGGCGCAGCCGCAACAACGACACCCGCTCTGGTGCAAGCCGTGACCCTCTGATCGTACCTATCATGACCGCGGCTACGGGGCACACACCTTGCCCGGGGCAGGGCGAGCAAGACAGAGGGCCAAATGGGGTTGCCAATCCTCGGGAGCACACTACCCATCACCAGACTGATGTGCCGACCAGCTCGCAGTGGTGAGAACGCGGCGACGCCCCTGCTGGTACTACCAGGAGTCGAGCGACGTCGCGGTCTGCCTCGTCATCTATGCCAAGCAAAGCTTCGGAAGCCATGGCGCGGGCTCGATTCCTGCTAAGATTCCCACCAGCGGCTGATCAAATGGATGAGTGGAGAGCCACTATCCAGAGTTTGATCGGCTTTGCTGAAGCTGGGGGATCACAGCGAGCGGAGCGATCGCGACACCCGCAGGCAACGGCAGCAGCCTGGACTACCAGCCTCATTGAGCGGGCCATGTTGACGGTGCAGTCCCCTCCACGGTAGCAGGCCTAGAGGCAACAACAAGAGCTACACTGCCAAGAGCCTGACAAAGCGTTAATGGCCTCGTCTGATCCACGAGCCCGTCGAGATTAGCGGCAAGTCCTGGAGGATCGGCGGAGGGAAGATGCGCGCGTCACTATAGAGCGGCGCCGGGAGACCTGCGGCCAATCTAACAGGCGCAATGGCCCAGATGTTGACGAACCCGCGCCTAGTGATGGCGAGTACTTACCTTTCGAGGTTGGGTGCCCTGCCTTCACTCGCGAGCTGCGGCAAGTCTGCTGGCCATCTTCCCGCATCTTCAAACCTGAGCTACCAGAAAAGTACGATGGAAAGCTGAACCCGGCAGAGTTCTTGAGCATTTACACGATTGCTGTTCAGTCCACCGGAGGCAGGGATGAGAAAGTGTTCGCCAACTACTTCCCTTTGGCCCTCAAGCCAAACGTGAGGTCGTGGCTGATGCACCTGCCATAGAATTCCATTTCATCCTGGGCTGACTTGTGCAATGAATTTGTTGGCGCCTTCATGGGCGGCCATCAAGAACCAGGACGGCCTAGTGATTTGCAAGTTCTTCCATAGAAGGAAGGGGAGAGCTTGCGGAAGTATATGCAGAGGTTCAGCCAAGTGCACTGCAACATCCCAGAGATACATCCAGCAGCTGTGATTGCCGCGTTCCATTCGAACGTGTGCAACAGGAGGATCCGTTCTAAAATAAACGTTAGGCTGCCCAAGACCGTCAATGAGTTGTACACCTTGGCGGATAAGTGTGCTCGGGTTGAGGAAGGAAGGTGACTCCCCGGGGAAGAGGATGGCGTCGAAGTAGATTCAGAAGAGGACGAAGAGACCACTGGCCCAAAGAAGAAAGGCCGGAGGCGCAACAAGAAGCGCAAGGAAAAGTCAGTATTGGCTGTTGAGGGTTCTAGCGATCTCGGCACCGGCAAGAAAGCCAAAACCGAAGCTCCCAGCAAGGAAGCTGCCGCATGCGCTGATTGCCGGGAAGCTGCGGCAGCAGAGAAGGCTGGGAAGTCCGATGGGCCATACTGCAAAATCCACCGCACCAAAGGTCATGATCTCCAAGAATGCCACCAAGTCGAGCAGCTTGTTAAGAAATAGAAGGCGGAGTATGAGAAGCGTGACAGGGAGAGAGAACAAGAAACACAAGGAAAAGTCAGTATTGGCTGTTGAGGGTTCTAGCGATCTCGACTTCGGCAAGAAAGACAAAACCGAAGCTCCCGGCAAGGAAGCTGCCACGTGCGCTGATTGCCAGGAAGCTGTGGCAGTAGAGAAGGCTGGGAAGTCCGATGGGCCATACTGCAAAATCCACCGCACCAAAGGTCATGATCTCCAAGAATGCCACCAAGTCGAGCAGCTTGTTAAGAAACAGAAGGCGGAGTATGGGAAGCGTGATAGGGAGAGAGACCAAGAAGGTGCTGGCGGGAAGGGCCGTGGCGGCAGAGGAGGCCGCTGTGGCAAGACCCCTCAGCAAAAAAGAGAAACCAGCTAGAGGCCATGAGAAGAAAGAAGGGGATGATGAAAGTGATGAAGGGGATGAAGAAGAGACTAGTGAGCAAGAATTTCAGAAAGCAACTGAAGCCCTGTGCATTGACGGAGGTGCATCCTTGCACTCCTCTCACCGCCAGCTCAAGCAGTGGGCACGAGAGGTCAATGCCGTGGAGCCAGCTGCAGACTCCCGGAAGCCGCTCAAATGGTCTCACACACCTATCATCTTTGATGAAGAGGATCACCCTGACCGTACTACTGCGGTAGGGTGCTTGCTGTTGTTGGTCTCCCCAACAATCCACAACCTCAAAGTCACAAAGATGCTAGTTGACGGCGGGGCTGGGCTGAATCTGATCTCCCCCAAAGTGGTCAGCAAGCTGTAGATCCCTGATGAAGAACTCAAGGTTACTGGTACATTCCAAGGAATCAACACCGACAGGAGCCGTCCTAAGGGGAAAATTATGCTACCGGTAACGTTTGGCGGAGAACTGAACTACCGGACCGAGAAGGTTGTGTTTGACGTTGTCGAGCTTCCTTTGCCATACAATGGGATCCTTGGTCGTCCAGCCCTGGCAAAATTCATGGCGGCATCCCACTATGCCTATAATACTTTGAAGATGCCAGGCCGATGGGCGTCATGTCAATCTCGTCAGACAAGAAAGATGCAATCATATGCGTGGACAAGATGTATCAAGACGCGGTAGCAGCTGAGGCTGCATAAGCCAAAGCTCAGGAAACAAGGAAAATAAGGCTAGCAGAGATGCCGACAAGGAATCCGGGAAGCACGCCTCTCCGGAGTGCGCTGCACCTGTCGATGACTTGCCGGAGAGTTCCACTAGTAAGAGGTCCAAAGTTGCTTCACCTGCTGTAAAGAAGGTTCCGGCAAGGCAGGATGGCGCTGACGGTACGTTCACCATCGGCGCCACCCTTGATGACAAATAGGAAAGCGCGCTCGTTGCCTTCCTGCAGGTGAATGTCGATGTGTTTGCTTGGCATTCCCAAGGAGGTAATCAAGCACCACCTTGCTGTCTGCCCTCATGCTTGGCCCGTCAAGTAGAAGGTCAGAAAGCAGGCGTTGGAACGACAATAGTTCATTGCCGAGGAGATCAAGAAACTTGAAGCAGCTAGTTTAGTCAGAGGGGTGATGCATCCAACATGGTTAGCAAACCCAGTGGTAGTGCGCAAGGCAAATGGGAAATGGAGGCTCTGCATTGACTTCACAGACCTGAACAAGGCCTTCCCGAAGGACCCTTTCCCCCTGCCGCACATTGATCAGATTGTGGATTCCACTTCCGGGTGTGATTTGCTTTCCTTTTTGGATGCATACTCCGGGTACCATCAGATATTCATGTCCAAGGAGGACGAAGAGAAGACCGCGTTCATAACTCCATGTGGCATGTACTGCTTTGTACAGATGCCTTTCGGGTTAAAGAGCACTGGATCCACTTTTGTAAGAGTAGTACAAATTGGTTTTGAGCCTCAGTTGCACAGGAATGTAGAAGCTTACATGGATGATATAGTGGTCAAAACCAAGGACAGATCAACACTTATCCAAGATTTGGAAGAGACCTTTGCAAATTTGCGTAAGATCAACCTGAAGTTAAACCCTGAGAAGTGTGTGTTTGGTGTTCCTTCCGGCAGCTCCTGGGTTTCTTTGTATCTCACCGAGGGATAGAAGCCAACACCGAGAAGATCTGAGCAATTGAGCAGCTTCAAGCACCCAGAACCGTCAAGGATGTGAGGCGCTTAACTGGATGCGTTGCCGCGTTGAGTAGGTTCATTTCCAAGTCTGCCGAGCACGCCCTGCCGTTCTTCATAATCCTGAAAAAGGCAGGGCCAATGAAGTGGACCCCGGAGGCAGAAGCAGCACTATGAGACCTGAAAGCATACCTTTCCTCCGCTCCCACCTTGGTCGCTCCTAAGCCACAAGAGCCGTTGCTGCTGTACCTAGCGGCAACAAACCAAGTGGTTAGTGCAGTGCTGGGTGGCGCAGCGAGAAGTGGGTGAGGAAGCAGCTGCAACAATTGTCCCTTTCGGAGATGAAACTGAACTAGTGACGGCAAGGACAGACACAGATCAGGGAGAAGCAGAGCAAGTTAATTAGCAGAGGCAATTCCAAGATCGCGGTAAGGAAGAAGGTGGTGCAACGACTAGTTTACTTTGTCAGCTCCCTGTTGCAGGGGGCTAGACCAAGGTATTCTGGAGTGCAAAAGTTGATCTTCGGCCTCATCATGGCCTCAAGGAAATTACACCACTACTTTCAAGCCCATGATATCACGGTCGTCACCCATTTCCCACTGCAGCGTATACTGAGGAATCCCGAAGCCACCGGCAGGACAGTTGAATGGGCACTAGAGTTGTCGAGTTTTTGCCTGAAATATGAAAGTACCTCAACTATTCAGAGCAGAGCATTGGTGAAGTTCATTGCAGAATGGACGCCCACTCCAGATGAAGAAACACAAGAGACAGTTATTCCCGGCAGGGAGGCACCTCAGGAATGGATCATGTATTTTGATGGTGCTTTCTCGTTGCAGGGTGCTAGAGCTGGCGTGCTTCTCATTGCACCCACCGGAGAGCACCTCAAGTATGTGATTCAAATGCACTTCCCCCGAGAGAAGGCCACCAACAACACTGTTGAGTATGAAGGGCTCCTTGCCGGGCTCAGAATCACAGTAGAATTGGGAATCAAGAAGTTGATCATCCGTGGAGACTCGCAGCTCGTGGTGAGACAAGTGAATAAGGTTTACCAAAGTCCGTTGATGGAGGCATACGTAGAAGAAGTGAGGTAGTTGGAGGAGCATTTTGATGGATTGCAAACAGAGCACGTGCCGCATGCGGAAAACAACATTGCCAATCATTTGTCAAAATGTGCTGCACAAAAGCTCCATGTGGAACCAGGAACTTTTGTCCTCCACCTGACTCAGCCTTCAGTATCTCCATCCATGATGGCCAGAAAGAGGAGGAAGTTGGACTTCGGCAAGTATCTCCCAGTAGAGCTTCTCGAAGCTGCTGGTAGAGATGTTGCCAGGAACCACTCCACTTCAGTTGGTGAGCAGCACTCTCCCGCGGAACCACAGGTTCTTATGGTCGAGGTGAGCGCTCCCATGAACGAGGAGGTGTCATTGGCCCTTGTTGTTGAGCCCCAGGCTCCAACTTGGGCACGACACATAGTCCACTACCTTCAAACAAGAGAACTTCCCGAAGAGCAAGAAGAAGCTGAAAGAGTAGCCTGACGGTCCAGTATGTACCAGTTTGTCGATGACACTCTGTACAGAAGGAGGCCAAACAGTGTGAAATTGAATTGCATTTTCCTGGAAGAGGGGCTGGAACTGCTAGCAGAGATACACAAAGGCGTGTGTGGATCCCATATTGGATCAAGAGCCTTGGTTGGGTAAGCTTTCCGACAAGGTTTCTACTGGCCCACGACCCTCCAAGATGCGATCGAGCTAGTCACTAGATGTGAAGCCTTCCAGTTCCACTCCAAGAACATCCATCAACCAGCTCAAGCTCTCCATACGATCCCTTTGTCCTGGCCATTTTTGGTCTGGGGGCTCGATATCTTGGGCCCCTTCCCTCGTGCTACCGGGGGCTTTGAATTCTTGTACATTGCAATCGACAAGTTTACAAAGTGGTCGGAAGTGGAGCCAGTGAGGAAGGTGACCGCGCAATCAGCTATCAAGTTCTTGAAAGGATTGGTGTGCCATTTTGAAGTACCCGCCAGAGTGATCACTGACAACGGCACCCAATTCACAAGTCGCGCCTTCATGCAGTACATCCAAAACCTTGGGAGCAAGGTCTCTTTCACCTCTGTTGCTCATCCCTGGAGCAATGGACAAGTTGAGAGGATGAATGCTGAAGTGCTATGTGGGCTCAAGACAAGGACGTTTGATAAGCTGAAGAAATGCGGCAGACGCTGGATTGATAAGCTGCGGGTGGCTCTTTGGTCCCTCCGTACGAAACCGAATCAAGCCACAGGCCAGACTCCCTTCTCACTAGTATATGGGGTAGAAGCAGTGCTTCCCACAAAACTCATATACGGTTCACCTCGAGTACTTGCCTACGATGAAGTAGAGAAGGAGTAGCACCGGCATGATGATGCTGTGCTGCTCGAGGAAGATCGTCTCTGGGCTACTGTGCATGCTGCACGCTACCAGCAAGCCTTGCGCCGCTATCATAGCCGCATGGTTCGTGCTCGGAGCCTTGAGGAAGGGTGACCTTGTCCTTAGGCGTGTTCAATCTGCCAAGGGTTCCAACAAGTTGACGCCAAAGTGGGAAGGCCCTTACCGGGTAGTACAAGTCACCAGACCTGGCGCAGTCCATCTGGAGACCGAAGATGGCATTAAACTGCAAAACTCATGGAATATTGAGCATCTTCGCAAGTTCTACCTGTAAGGCGCGGTTGCCGGGCTCAGCCCCGGCAGCCACCTTTTGTACAAGCCGCGCCGATGTGCATGTAACCCTTTGTACAAAGCCATGCGCAGATCCTGTGCAAAGATAATAAAACGAAGCGCTGGCGCCCTAAAAACTTGCATGCATGTTTAAATTTGAGCATATATACCTTTGCTAGGATTATAACAGTGCTTAGAATAAGATGATTAATCCTTTACAAAGAGATCATATGCAGCTGGTTTCCATTGTGCTTCTTTGGTTCACAATTTCCACCTTGGTGAACTTCCCGAAAGGTAAAGTGAAGGACAGGCCAGCGCATCGTCCCCCTCGACAGCCTATCACTGCCGAAGACAACAAGAATGACGGCAGGCACAACTAAGTTCACCCCTCCGTCCATCATGTACCTCTGTATGAAAACTTGAGCGTGAGAAAACCTAGTCACTCCTATCTTCTGTGCTCCCATCTTTCTTGGTCCGAAGTATCTTCGGGCAGAAGTTGGTCGTAGTAATAGTTGAGAAGGACAGACGAGGGGCCAGCTCCTATCCTCGCTCCTACCCTACTGTAAGGGCATAGTAGTAGCAGGGGAAGGAACCGGCAAGATGTGCTGCCGGGGAATGTTGTTTACTTGAAAGTATTGAGGGATCGCCCCTCAGCATGAACATTACACATGCACAAAATACCCGGCAAGCACTCTTTTTCATTAATACGTTGGTAAACAAGTGCAGATCATACAAAGTACAAGCATGGGTAGAGGATTACATGATTTAAACTAAAAACTGGCAAATGCCTACGTATTTTAGATTGAAAAAGGATAAGTGCCCCGTAATGCCTTTCTTGTCCCCCTCCTCCTAGGAACTACAGTGAGAGGTATAGAAGGCAAAAGGAGCGCCTGGGCAGGAGCCCAGCCTGACCCTGTCATGGCCCGCGGGACGCAGCCTGACAAGATCGGGAGTGGCGGGGGCGAAGACGACGGACAGAGAGAGCGGCTAGGTGATGCCCTGGTCACCACCGGCAGGACTAGCGGAACGCGGCAGGAGAAACACCGGCAGGGCGGACGAAGCCGGAGCCCAGCTGGAAGACTGTTGGAGGAGGCAGAGGCATCCACGCCAAACACGCCGGCAAATCGCTCTGCGGGGGGGGGGGGGGGGGGGGAGAAGACCCATGTGAAGATGATGGTGCCGCCGGACCCCTGCTGACGTTGATGGTGTGGCCTGCACTCAACTGGAGCTCGAGCCGCCGTCCTCCCGCTCGGCGCCGTTGTCTTCACCGACGTTGTCCTCTTCATCGCTGTCGCTCGAGGAGGAGCTTTCATCGTCGGTCGAGCTCTTCGTGTAGCACCCTAAGCGAGCACTCGAACCCCCGAATACCTTGATGGAGAGCAGGGTGGCGTCCATTAACTTAAAATGGAGAATGTGCCCCGCCACGAAGCTGTGGGCACGAGCAAAAGTTTTCCAGGCACGCCGGAGAAGCATGACATGAGGCGCGGGGAACTCTATGTTCGCCCGCATGCTGCCATTACAGCAACCTCTTATGTGCAGCCTCAATCCCGACGGCTATTCTACCTCCATCACCCTTGCGAAAGGGGTAGGAAGCCGAAGATGGCTGGGCGGAGGCCCGCGCAGCTTGATGATGAAGTCCAGCGGCTGGTCCCCGACGTGGCCTTCCATCGGAGCCAAGGAGACTGGAGGAGGAGCAACCAGAGCGCCGCCGCATCGTCCTCGGCCCCTGGCACCATGATGGCCGCGCTACGCCCACGCCCTCTGGCCCCACCTTGTGCACTGGACTCCGCTCCTGCGTCCTCTGCGGGGGGAGGGAGGCACTATCGAGAAGAAGCCCTCGTCACCACCACTAGAGTTCGACCACGACCTCTTCCCCTCACCATGGTGAGAAAGAAGGATGCGAGGAGAAGGAGGAGATGTGGGTGAGTGAGCCCTCCGCCCATGCCTCCTTTTATAAGGGAGCATGGCTGGGGGCTGGCTCCTCACCACCCAGAGGGCAACCACCCCACTCTGCCAATCCAGCTCCTCTGCACCACTAATGACATGCAGAATCAAGGCCGCCCTCCTGCGCCTATCCACGACGCCTAGCTTTCTGCCAAGGCACTCATTCCCGCGCCCTACGCATCCGCCACCAACCCTGCACAATGCATGCAGTGTACGTGGCAGAAACGGCAGAGGTAGTGGGACGAGTAAAATGGCAGTTACCTCCTCGTGAACATGGGCAACCCGTGGGCCACGACATGAATTGCCCACACCATTCCGCACGACCCACAAAAAAAGCGGGAACTAACTCAATCACAGGCTAATGAAGAAGCAAGGAGAATGTCAAGAGAGACTGAAAACCCGCCATGGCAAGGCTCAGGTGCTCGCCTATGTAATTGTTGGGGCCTACCCCAATGATGCTCAGCAGCACGTATGGGCCAGGCTCGGGGGCTCCTGTCGATGCAACAAACATTTGCGTTCGTTGCCCAGACTTATACACAGGCACACTGGCGTCGTCTGTTCAGCATCAACACTGCAAACCAAGGCCAAGCCAGAGAAGCAGCTCTTAATAAGATCAAAGAGCGGATCAAGAAGACCAACACAAACAAAACAACAAGGCATCACCTTGGGAGGGCTTCCCTTGCCGGGCAGGAGAGCCTGGCCGGGTCGAGGCCGTCCCAGGGACAAGTCCAAGACTTCCCTGGCAAGCTTGCCAGGTCCTGATGTCTGCTAGACTACGTCGGTATTTCCCCAAAGAGTAAGGGATGATGCAGTACAGCGACGATAGGTATTTCCCTCAGTGATGAGAGCAAGGTTATCGAACCAGTAGGACCAAGCAACACTACGTAAACATCACCTGCACACAAATAACAAATACTCGCAACCCGACGTGTTAAAGGGGTTGTCAATCCCTTTCGGGTAACGGCGCCAAAGATTGGCAAACGGACGTGAGAAAGTTGTAATAATTTGATAAATAGATCTCGCAGGAACGTGAGATAAAACAAATTGCAGCAAAGTATTTTTGTATTTTTAGTTTAATAGATCTGAATATAAAAGCAAATAAAATAGATCGCAAAGGCAAATATAATAAAGAAGAGACCCGGGGGCCGTAGATTTCACTAGTGGCTTCTCTTGAGAAAAATAGCAAACGGTGGGTAAACGAATTACTGTTGGGCAATTGATAAAACTTCAAATAATCATGCGATATCCAGGCAATGATCATTATATAGGCATCACGTCCAATATTAGTAGACCGACTCCTGCCTGCATCTACTACTATTACTCCACACATCGACCGCTATCCAGCATGCATCTAGTGTATTAAGTTCATGGTGAAACGGAGTAATGCAATAAGAACGATGACATGATGTTGACAAGATCTATTTATGTAGAAATAGACCCCATCTTGTTATCCTTAATAGCAACAATACATACATGTCAGTTCCCCTTTGTCACTGGGATCAAGCACCGTAAGATCGAACCCATAATAAAGCACCTCTTCCCATTGCAAGATAAATAGATCAAGTTGGCTAAACAAAACCCAAATATCGGAGAAGAAATACGAGGCTATAAGCAATCATGCATATAAGAGATCAAAGAAGGTTCAAATAACTTTCACGGATAAAAAGATAGATTTGATGATAAACTCAAAGTTCATCGGATCCCAACAAACACACTGCAAAAAGAGTTACATCATATGGATCTCCAAGAGACCATTGTATTGAGAATCAAAAGAGAGAGAGGAAGCCATCTAGCTACTAACTACGGACCCATAGGTCTACAAAAGACTACTCACGCATCATCGGAGAGGCACCAATGGACATGATGAACCCCTCCGTGATGGTGTCTAGATTGGATCTGGTGGTTCTGGAACTTGCGGCGGCTGGAATTGATTTTCGTCGACTCCCCTAGGGTTTCTGGAATATTGGGGTATTTATAGAGTAAAGAGGTGGTCCGGGAGGCAACCGAGGTGGGCACAATCCACCAGGGCGCGCCTGGGCCTCCAGGCGCGCCCTGGTGGGCTGTGCTCCCCTCGGAGCACCCCCCAGGTGCTTCTTCGGCCCAATGGATGTCTTCTGGTCCATAAAAAATCCACAAAAAGTTTTGCTGCGTTTGGACTCCGTTTGGTATTGATTTCCTGCGATGTAAAAAACATGCAAAAAACAGCAACTGGCATTTGGCACTATGTCAATAGGTTAGTACCAAAAAATGATATAAAATGACTATAAAACATCCAAGAATGATAATATAACAGCATGGAACAATAAAAAATTATAGATACATTGGAGACGTATCAGCATCCCCAAGCTTAATTCCTGCTTGTCCTCGAGTAGGTAAATGATAGAAACAGAATTTTTGATGTGGAATGCTGCCTAACATGTCATCTCATATTCTTTTCTTTGTAGCATGGACATTTGGACTTTTATATGGTTCAAAGCAATAGTCTAGTTTTGACATGAGGACTTAAATACTCAAGCATACCAACAAGCAACCATGTCTTTCAAAATATCAATGCTAAAATAAGTTATCCCTAGCCCATCATGCTCAATCATTGATCCATTCATGAAACACACTCGCATATTAGCTACACCCAATGCTCAAGTACGATCATAGTGCCCCCTACTTGGTGCTTTATAAGAGAAGATGGAGACTCAAATTAAAAAATAAAAATTGCATAAAGTAAAAGAAAGTCCCTTCGCAGAGGGAAGTAGGGATTTGTAGAGGTGCCAGAGCTCAAAGCGAAAAACATAGAGATAAAAACATTTTGGGAGGCATGCTTTTCCTGTCAACGAGAATGATCGAGTAGTTCCCAATACTTTCCATGCTAGATATATCATAGGCGGTTCCCAAGCAGAAATTAAAGTTTATTCCTTTTTCAACCATACTTTCACTTTCCATGGCTAGCCGTATCCACGGGTGCCTTCCATACCAACACTTTACAAGGAATTTATTATTTGACAACATAAAGTAAATTCATTTTTCATTTCGGGACTGGGCATCCCTAATACCTTTGCCTTACTCTCGTGCAATGACAAGTGAATAAACACTCATCGTGAGAATAACATATCTAGCATGAAAATATATTAGCCACCCCCTACCGCTTCATGAGCGGTATGAGCACACAAAAGAGAAGTTTATTTTGAAAATTAGAGATGGCACATACAAATTTGCTTAGAACGGCAAAATAATACCGCATATAGGTAGGTATGGTGGACTCATGTGGCAAAACTGGTTTAAAGGATTTTGGATGCACAAGTAGTGATCATACTTAGTGCAAAATGAAGGCTAGCAAAAGATTGAGAAGCGACCAACCAAGAAACGAATAATCTCATAAGCGAGCATTGAGCATAATTAACACCAAATAATGCACCACAAGTAGGATGTAATTTCATTGCACAACTATTGACTTTCGTGCTTGCATAGGGAATCACAAACCTTAACATCAATATTCTTACTAAAGCATAATTACTCATCAACATGACTCACATATCACATCATCATATCTCAAAACTATTACAAGGAATCAAGTTTATTTTGTCCAATGATCTTCATGAAAGTTTTTATTATATCCTTCTTGGATATCTATCACTTTGGAACTAATTTTCATGTGTTGCTTTTGATAAGCTCAAACAAATATAAGTGAAGATCATGAGCATAATATTTCTTTCTCTCAAATTAATTTAAGTGAAGCAAGAGAGAATTTCTTAAAAGTTTTACTAACTCTCAAATAAATCTAAGTGAAGCAAGAGAGCAGTTCTTCAAAAATACTAAAGCACACCGTGCTCAAAAAGATATAAGTGAAGCACTAGAGCAATTCCATAGCTCATAAAGATTTAAGTGAAGCATAGAGAGCAATTCTAACAAGTCATGGCATAATTTTGGCTCTCTCAAATAGGTGTGTCCAGCGAGGATTCAAGACTTAAAATAAAAAGCAAAACAAGCAAAGATTCATATCATACATGACGCTCCAAGCAAAACTCATAGTATGTGACAAATAAAACTATAGCTTCGAGTAAAATACCGATGGTCGTTAGAAGAAAGAGGGGATGCCACTCGGGGCATCCCCTGTAACACCCCCAGTGGTTAGCTACAGTAATCCCCTTTTGATAATGCCATGTCATCATGATCAACAGTGCTTAAACATTATTTGGATCATGTCCCTTTTCAATTCAAATTCTAATGGAAATTCAAACTAAAAGTGAAAATAAAAGTTGTTCAAATTTGAAAACTAAAATGTTCATAATGTGGTAAATATTCCTAGAGCAATTATACAAGTAACAACAACATTAATCAAATTAATTAAATAACTCAAGCAATAAGAAAACAGAAATGTGCTAAATATTAACATTAAATAAAATGCAAATGAAATCACCTTGGCTCCAAACCTTTTTCTGACAGTGCTAAATATTGCACTATATTTATTGGACAAAATTACCTATTTTACAAAACTATATTTGAGGCCACACATTTTGCAAAAGAGAGGAAAGAAAGAAAAACAGAAAAGAAAAGAAGAAAAGAAGAAAAGAAAAAAGGCCCGTAGCGGCTGGGCCTTAGTCAACCAGCCGGCCCAGCCCACCCCGCCTGTCCTCTCCCTCGCCCTGCTCACCTCATCGCGCTGTCGCCCGCACCGCGCCGGCGCGCGCTGGCCCCCCCTCTCCCACTGCTCGACAGCGGCTCCGCACCCGTCGCTGGCTGGATAAGGGCAGAGCCCCGCGCTCCGCTGGCCTCTCCCTCGCTCACTCTCTCTCTCTCCCTGGCTCCCCTCACCTCGCCCGACGAGGCCATGGCTGCGCCTCCATGAATCACGCGACCACCGTGCCTCCCTCACCGCTCTGTGGTGTCCAGCCTCCTCGCCGCCTTCGCCTCCTTCCCCTGTAACGGTCAGCTCGAGCCCTGCGCCACCTCAACCTCGTCCCCGAGCTCTTCTTCGTCTATGGCTCCGGCGGCCCCCTTCCGGTCGATTCGGTCGACGCCGCCCTCCCCATGCCTTGCCGACCCCCTCTACGAGTTCCCTGTGAGCGCACGCATCTTCCCCCTCTCTTCCGAGCTCGATTTCGAGCTCGCGCGCATGTTTCTCACTATGGCCGTAGCTGCGCCACCGCCAGGCTCGTCGTCCGGCCAACTCCGGTGACCCCTTCATCCGGCCGATGCCCCACTAGATGCGCGGCTTCGCGCCCGTCCGAATGGACTAAGCCCCGCCGCAAATGGCCGCCCGTAGCGCGTTCCGGCGAGTCGCCGCCGCGTGCTGTGGCGCCGGCGTTTAAACGTCGGCCGTCACTGTTCACCGGGTCCGCCTGTCAGCTAGTTAGATTAGGGTTAATCTGTGTTTAGTTAAGTAGCCACTGACTTGTGGGGCCCCTGTTAAATAACGTTTGGGTTAGATGGTGTCACTGACACGTGGGTCCATGCACTGTAGCAATTATTTAAATCCTAACTAAGCCTGTGTCACTGACTAATGGGGCCCATTCCCTAATTAATCTGTAATTAGTTTAGTTAATCTGTAATTAACTACTGTGACACTGACATGCGGGACCCACTGGTCAGGTTTGACCTGGCCAGCCGACTGTTGACTGCTGACATCACCAATATGTCACGCTGACATCATCAGTCACTATTCTGGATAATGTTGATTTAAATTAATTAAATAAATTTAGAAAATCAATAAAACTTTGTAAAATCATATAAAATAAACCGTAGCTCAGATCAAAAAACTTTATACATGAAAGTTGCTTAGAACGACGAGACGAATCCAACCGTGCTATCTGTTTCCGTGTCGAGACCCTCTAAGGAGGTGAACTCACAACTTTTTGCCCTTTTTTGGTAAACGAATAGTGCATATACTCCGGTTAATAAATCCAACTTTAATCTTAAAATAACTAAAATGATTTAGTTATATCTTTAGGCAACCCTGCACTGCACGTTAGCATAGCCTGCTCCATGTTACATATGTTTGCTTTGTATTTATTTGTTTCCTCCCCCTCTTCTCTCTCGGTAGACCCCGACACCGATGTTGTCCCCGAGACCGACGCAGCTCAGGAGCTCGACGACCCCTCTGACGACCCTGCCTTTGCCGCCGAGCAACCAGGCAAGCCCCCCTTTTGATCATCCCGATATCGCCCATTCTATTTTCTCATGCTTGCATTAGATTTTGCTACTGTAATTGAATGCTCCTATTCTGATGCATAGCCTGCTTTTGTAACTGCTGTTGATACCTACCTGCTTATCCTAAACTGCTTAGTATAGGTTGGTTAGAGACCCACCAGTGACTCCCCACTTGTCCCAACTGCCCCGCTGGATTATCAGAAGACCCGATCGACGGGATCGAAGACCTGGCCCCGGCACCGCACATCACCCCCTTAGTTGTACAACACTACTGGGTTACTATCGAGTGCCGAGGGTGATACCCCGTCAGCACTCCTGATGTTAACCTTGTAGGTTAGTTCATCGGTTGTGGTCATCGAGGGTGATTCCTCCTTGCCACTCCCGATAACGACGCTGTCGTGCAACACCTCAAGTGTGAACTCATCGAGGGTGATTCCTCCAAGTTCACCTTGACAGCTACATCGAGTAGGAATCCTACGAGGGTGATACCTCAGATTCCCCTGATGTTATGGACACACGGATACTTGGACTTTACAACTGATAGTTGGAAAGGTGGGTTGACCCTGAGGGGTACCCGCGAGTGATGTGAAGACGGGTTGACCTGGAGGTTACCCGAGTGATGAAAACAAGGCGTGGCTGGGCATTCTTAGCCCTTGCCGCAAGTCCTCGAGACGAGGCCACGGGGTCACATCGATCGTGAGTCTCTGCTCGTTACCGCACTACCTATCCACTAACGATTTGGATATTTGGTCCGAGCAGGCCTCTGGCCTGATAGCACTAACCATCACGTGGGAAGAGTTATGGGCACTCTGCATCATGGCATTAGCTGAAAGCTCTGTCAGACGTCCAGTTCAGCCTCGCGGCCGGGACGGACCAGCGCCCTCCTGGTGCCTGGCTTCACCCTGCTCGCAACGACCCAGAGTGCATAGGGCGATGACCCATGACCCCTGAGCGCTTAGGATATAGACCGACGGGGACCTCTCTGCTGAGCGGTAGGTAGGGTTGCGGTGTATCGTTTGGGTGAGGCTGGGCATGACCCAGGAAAGTGTGTCCGGCCGGAGTTAAGCGAGCGTGGTGGGTAAGTTGGTGCACCCCTGCAGGGAAGAAAACATCTATCGATAGCTGGTCCTACGGTAAAGGACACTCAAAGTTGTATCCCGATCGATACAACTAGAACTGGATACCTGTGATGATACCTGGATATGTGGCTCCGGGATCGCTTTCTCGCAGGGAGTCGAGGAAGGATCTCTGGGCGAGATTGCTACATGACACTACTACTGGATAGTATGGCTCTGGGATTGCTTTCTCGCAGGGTGTCGAGAAAGGATCTCTGGGCGAGGTTGTTAACACTACTACATTATATGGTGCTGATCTACTCTCTTCTAATGCTGCAAGACCGCTGAAGATGCTGAAGATGCTAGTCTTCGATAGGACTAGCACTACTAGGGAAAGCCTTATACACAGAATCTTAGTAGCAGCGCGGTACAGGAAGAGGCGCTACTGCTAATTAGTAGTAGCGAGGAAAAAAAACAGGCGCTACTGCTACTGACTTAGCAGTAGCGCGGCTCGGTGGAACCATGCTGCTACTAAAATTGACCGACCGTTCCCGCCACCCTAGGTTTAGCAGCAGCGCGCTCTAGCTAACTGCACTACTGATAAAGTAATAGTAGCAGCGCGCTTTTTTTGGGTGACGCTACTGCTAATTTTGAAACTGGCCACATGGCGGACCCCCCTTAGCAGTAGCGCGTGTGCCAGAAGCACGCTGCTGCTATCTTATTAGCAGCAGCGCGGTTTACGACCAGCGCTATTGCTAAGCCGTAGCATATACCACCTTTTCCCTCCCCCCTCCCCCTCCCCCATCCTCTCTTCCTCACTTTCCCCTACCTCCCACCTCCTCTCTCCCTCGCTTTGCTTCTTCCTCACTACTTCTCCCCCCATTACTCTCCTTCTTCTACCTACCTTTCTCTCTCTTTATTACTCCTAGCTAACTACACCACCTCCATTAATGCATCTTCTTTCTCTTTTTCCTTCCCCCTCCACTAGTTGAAGTTGTCTCCTCCCAAACTAGCTAGCTAGGTACATGTAGCATTTAGTGAAGTGACCTATGTACCCCCTAACTAGATCTAGCCTTGTCAAGAAGAGCTTTGTCCACTTTTGATCTCCCTACTACATCATCATCTCCACCGTGTGCTCGATCTCGAGATAGGTGATTAAAAATTTATGCTTTTGCAAGAATGGAAATATGTGTATGTGTGTACGATATGACATAATCGGGCGATATGATGGAAATTGTGTGTGTGGCATGAGTTGATGCCGAATTGTGCTTGTGAGTTGCCTATGTTTTGCCGAAATGTCGATTTATTTCCGTTTCGGCGAATTCCGGGCAAACTCTATATGTCCTATTTTTAGGGAAGGTCATGCCGAATTTTTTAATGACTTTGATGCATGCACGCATTTTTATAATCAATTTGTTTATTATTACCGTGCAGGCGTTCATGATGGTTAGTGGAACGATGGTGGACAGGTGGTTGCGGTCGGCGGTGCAGGACATGAAAGAAAATAACCTGACAGAGGTTTTATGTCCGTGTCGAAGATGCAAAGGATGAGTTTGGCTCGACCCCTATGACGATGGTCGTGTCGAAGCGCACCTGCTCATGACTGGTTTCATGGATGGCTATACTCAGTGGATAATTGAAGATGAGGATGATGATGTTGAGGACGCTGACGAGGCAGGCAATGACGACACGGGGCAAGACGAAGAGATGATCGATAATGGCGGTGGAGAAGGGGCCGGACATGGCGGCAGAGAGAACATGGACTCCACGCCGCAGAGTTCGTCGGTACTAAGTTCAATCATGTGGGACCCTCATGTTCAAGCACTGCTTCGCAAGGAGACGAGTTCTGAGAGAGCTACTTCTAGAGAGGAGGCCAAGCTGCAGCAACTGGTGGTAGACTCGAACACTCCATTGTATCATGGTTGCAATCCTGAGGTGACCCGCTTGAGTTTCACGCTCCAACTCCTGAAGACAAAGGCTAAAAACAAATGGACCGACACTAGCCTCGATGAGCATCTCAAGTACCTAAAGGATGTTCTTCCCGCGGGGAATCTTTGTCCTACTAGTGTGGATGAGGCCAAGAAGATCGTGTGCCCTCTTGATCTACCGCACGTTAGATACCATGCATGCATCAACGATTGCATAATTTATCGGAAGGAGCACGCGGAAAAAACAAGCTGTCCGATGTGCAATGCTTCTCGATACAAGAAGGCCGGGAAGAAATATCCCCAGAAAGTTGTATGGTACTTACCGATCACTCCCCGTCTCCAGCGGTATTTCATAGATCCCAAGGAAGCAAAGCTCACGCGCTAGCACGTGGAGAGGAAGAAGCCCGACGATGGAGATGATCCGATGCTGAGACACGTCAAGGATGGAAGCTAGTGGAGAGCGTTGAACGACGCATATCAGTATTTTGAATGTGATGCAAGGAACATCGTGCTTGGCGCGTGTACCGATGGCATGAATCCGTTTGGCAACCAGAACACCAGCCATAGCACATGGCCCGTGTTTGTATGGATGTACAACCTCCCCCCTGGTGGTGCATGAAGTCGAAGTACATTCACATGAGCATGCTGATTTAAGGGCCGAAACAACTGGGAAATAATATTAATCTGTATCTGGGGCTACTTCAAGAAGAGTTAGACACGTTATGGAAAACACCGGCCAAGACATGGGACGCCAGCAAAGGCGAGTATTTCTATATGAGAGCCGCGCTGATCACGACGGTGCACGACTATCTTGGTTACGGATATGTCGCAGGCCAGGTGTGCCATGGATATTGCGGATGCACGTGGTGCATGGATGATACGACATCTCAGCAGCTAACGTCAAGGAAAGATGGCGGGTCTGGGAAAATCGTGTACATGGGGCATCGAAGATGGCTCGAGAAGGACGACCCATGGAGAAACCATGGAGATCTATTCAATGGTGACACTGAGCATCGAGGACCTCCATGTAAGCGTAGCGGCGCCGAAATCGATGAGCTGTTGAAAAACTGGGAACAGTGCCCCGCGCCGGGAAAGACGATGAAAAAGGCGCTGGAGCCGCTGCTGAAGGTATGGAAGACGAGGTCTGTGTTCTGGGACTTGGAGTACTGGCACAAACTCGACACACCTCATTGCCTTGATCAAATGCATATCTGTAAGAATGTCCTTGAGAGCTTGCTCGCGACACTGATGAACATGCCGGATAAGACCAAGGATGGGCCTAAGGCAAGAAAAGACTTGCAAGATTTGAAAATAAGGGAAGATCTGCACATGCCGCCCCGTAAAAAGTCAGATGAGACAGTGACAGAGACAGAGGCGCGAGAGAAGAAGGGCAAAAATGTAAAGGAAGAGGATTATTGCCCCCCTTCTTGCTTCACCTTAAGTCCGGCTGAGATCGATCAATTCTTTAAGTGCTTTACCGGAGTCAAAGTTAGTTCTGGTTACTGTGGCAAGATAAGCAGATATCTAGACACGAACAAGAAAAGGTTCAGCGGGATGAAGTCCCATGACTGTCATGTGATGATGACGCAGATACTACCTGTTGCCCTTAGAGGGATAATGGACAAGCACGTCCGTGACACGATTATTGGTCTCTGCAACTTTTTCGACGTCATCTCTCGAAAGTCGATCAGTGTGAAGCAGCTCCGAAGGATACAGGAAGAGATCGTTGTGATACTGAATGAGCTTGAGATGTACTTCCCGCCCGCGTTCTTTGACGTCATGGTGCATCTGTGTGTCCATATTGTGGACGACATAATAGACCTGGGGCCATCATTCCTGCACAACATGATGCCATTTGAGAGGATGAATGGGATCATCAAAGGATTCGTTCGTAACATGTCCCATCCGGATGGAAGCATCGTCCAGGGCTATCTGACACAAGAGTGCATCTCTTTCTGCGAGAATTTTCTATATGGAGCAGACCAGCCGCCTGGTGTTGGTGTTGGTTTGCTCGTTAACAAGCACGATGGGAGGCTCAAAGGAGAAGGTCACTCCAACGGTCGCAGGGAACTGCACGTGGCATACTCAGATCGACGCAACGACTTTGACAGAGCAAACTTGGTAGTGCTACAACACCTAGATGAGGTAGATCCTTTCGTGGCACTGCATAAAGAAATTATCGCAAAGAAGTATCGTGACCGGGGGGTATGCAGGACGGACGCCGAAGTTAGTAGAGAGCACAACTCCACTTTCCTGCATTGGTTCAAAGAGCATATTATTGGTAATCCCCCGGAAGAGGGCTCTAAGGACGGATTGCTCATATACGCCTTAGCACATGGCCCCTCGCCCAACCTCGTCACCTATCAGGCATACGATATCAACGGATACACGTTCTACACGGAGGCCAAAGATATGGACAGTGATGATCAGAACTCAGGGGTGACGATGGAATGCATGATCGACAGCGACAACGGCGCAACTGAGAGATTTTACGAAAGGGTCGAGGAGATATGGGGGCTTGACTACTCTGGACTGCACAACGCGACGATGTTCCGTGTCAGATGGGCTAAGAATGTCGAAAGAGAAAACCGGTATTTCACTACCATGACTATACCCGACGCCAAGAGCGCTACCGTGAACGCTATCGCAAAAAACGAGCTATGGGTACACGCTAAGCACGTGACACAATGCTTCTTCATAACCGACCCGTGCAATCCCAGCCGTGTTGTCGTGAGGAGAGGCAAAAGGAACATCATTGGAATGGATGGAGTCACCAACGAGGAAGACTACGACCAGTATGGCAAACCAATGAGGGAAGATGATGATGACGATGAAGTATACGTCAAAAGAAGAATCAATACTACATTACCTAAGAAAGATCGTACTCCATGGAAAAGGAAAAGTCACAACGAGGGGCTCAATTATTCTTCAACGAACAAGAAGGGAAAGAAGCTCACTCAAAAACGAAAACGTCAACGCTGAGGAACCGTTATCGGTCAAATGGTGTAATATATATGTTCCTATTTTGTGTACACACTTAACCATTATGCATGGGTCAAATGATGTAATATATATGTTCCTATTTTGTATACATACTTAACCGTCAAATGATGCAATATATATCGCCTTAGTTATATACATTGTATCACCTTCCCTTCGTTCACTGCTCTCGGAAAAAAGGAAAAGAAAAGAAAAGAAAAGGGAGAGAAAATAAAGGAAAAGAAAATAGAAGAAACAAACAGGAAAACTGCTATAGGTACTGGTTATAGCAGTTGTGCTTTTCTGAAAAAGAGCTATAGCTAGTCAAGTTAGCAGTAGCGCTGTCCGGATAAACACGCTGTAGCTACCTGTGATAGCAGTAGCGCTTTCTGGCTAAACGCGCTATAGCTAAGTTAGCTATAGCGCCTTCTTCCAGAACACGCTACTGCTACCTCGACTTAACCCCCCAAATCCCCACTCTCTGCTTCTTCCCGCCTCTGCTTTTCCCCCCAAATCCCCACTCTCTCTTCCCCCGTCGTCGCCGTCGGAGCCCTGCCCTCGCCGCACCCCTGCGCTCGCCCCCGACCCCAGCGCTCGTCCCCGACCCTGGCGCTCGGCCCCGTCTCGACGCTCGCCCCCGACCCAGGCGCTCGCTCCCGTCTCCCTCGACCCTGATGACCCTCGGTGCCGTGCCGTCTCCCCCGACCCCGCCTCGTCTCGGTGCTGCGCCATCTCCCCCGACCCCATCTCTCTCTCTCTGCCCTCTGTAAGCCCTCTCCCCTCCCCTCTTCTCTGCTATTTAGTGCTAGTTAGTATGAAATAGTATGAACCCTAGGCTATTTTTTAGTGTAAGAAAAAACAGAATTGATTATATAGGTTTCTTGCATTTTTTAGTTAAAGCAATTGTTGCTATTTAAATTTTATAGTGCTAGTTAGTTAATTAGAATTAGTATGAAACCTAGGACAGATTAGTTAAAGCAACTGTTGCTATTTAAATTTTTTAGTTAAAGCAATTGTTGCTATTTAAAAAAATAGAATTTGAAGTGGACAGATTAGTTAAAGCAACTGTTGCTATTTAAATTTTTTAGTTAAAGAAATTGTTGCTATTTTTTAGTTGCAAATTTGAAGTGGACATGTGATATGTGGACATGTGATTTGGACATGTCATATTTGGAATTTGGACATGTGATGTTTTGGACATGTCATATTTGGAAAATGATGATTATGTGCAGGGTAAATGATCCGAGTGGCCTATGTTTCGCCGGAATGTTGATTCATTTCCGTTCCGGTAAATTTCAGGCGCTCGATATGTCCACTTTTTAGCAAAGGTCATGCCGAAATTTTCCGTGAATTTTGGCATGACTTGTGCTAGAAAGTAGGCATATCGAGTGCCGAGAGTTGCTGGGAAACAGCATTCCGGCAAACATAGATCTTTTTTTTCTGTCATTTCTCATTTTTTTTATAGTTTTAGAATTAAACGAGGAGACTTAATCATAGGAAACATGTCGAACAACGAAGAAACCGGGCCTTCTGACCAAGATGCAGAAGAGATGGATTATGAGGGTGAACAACAGTACCTCGACTTTTTGTCTGCTAAGCACAGTCAAGGTTTGCAGGTCGGCCTCGATGATGGTACTGACGCCGACATCGACACCGACGGCGCCGACACCGATGGAGGCGCCGAGACCGGCAAGGAAGGTACCGGCCGGGAAGATACCGGCGGGGAAGGTACCGGCGCCGATGCTGCTACCGAAAAGAAGAAGCAGAGGATACGAAAACCTAACAAACTCGGCATTGGACGATTGGTGATCACAAAGATGGCACCTGGCAAGTTTGAGCCATTAGAGCCATAAGAACCTCGCAAGTGCTATGGGAACCAAGTAGGATGCATCCTACGGGAATGCGCGAGCATCAACGACGATGACTTAAGGAGTAAAGAACATTTGAGGCAGTTGCTCCTGACAAAGTTGCACAAGAGATTCAAGTTCCCCGACCGGGATGATAGCATAGAACAACTGTGGGATGATCCGAAGATGAAAAAGATTAACAATCACGCCATGGGCTTGTTCAACAATGATTTGGCCTCCTGGAAAGGGAGGGTGAAACGAGCTATTGAGGCTGAGGAACCCCTGTCCAAGATTCTGGAGGAAAATCCGAACTTGCGTAATGCTACTTTGTTAGTTTGGGTACGATGACCTGCGTACCTCTAGTTAATTAGTTTGCGTACTATATGTTGCATTTAGTTGCTAACCCTTTCTTTTTCGTGTTGCTCTAGTATATTTTGTTGCATATGATTGTACATTCTCTTGATGAAGATGCATCTCTAACAGGTACCTAGATTCTTGATGGCGAAGAAGCAGTGCTATGTAGTGTACAAAGGGAAGGTTCCGGGAGTGTACATCGAGTGGCCTGAGTGTCAGGCGCAAGTGGATGGGGTCTCGTGCGCCAGCCATAAAGGCTTCAAAAGCAGACAAGAAGCAGAAGCTAGTTACTTGAGGTTCATGCTAGCGCGAGAGAGGACTCGTAACCGCCGCCTCATGTACTGCATAGTTCCGCTCTCATTCATAGTGATAGCTCTTCTCGCGTATATCATTGTTTAGATGGATGACGATGTAGTTGCAAGTATTCGAGACTTGTATCACTATTTTCGAGATGATGACGAGAGACCACTTTGTGTTGGATGATGATTATGATGATGACATGATTTGATGAGACTATTTGTATGTATATGCTATGATTACATTTGTATGTGTATGATATGCTAGAGATTATTGTATAAAGCCCTAAACAAAATTCAGCAGCACAAAATATGGAGCATAAAAAAAAATTCAGAAACTAATAACAGTAGCGCGGGGTATGGCTTTAGCAGCAGCGAGTTCTTAGCAGTAGCGCTCTTTGTTCAAGGGCGCTACAGCTATTAGCAGCAGCGCGTGTTGGAGACTGACGCTGCTGCTATCCCTCGATAGCAGTAGCGCAGGTCAAACCGCGCTACTGATAAGAGTTAGCTGTGGCGCCGTATCAGTAGCGCGGCCACCCGCGCTACTGCTAAGCATTTTACCCGCGCTACTGCTAGGCTTTTCCCTAGTAGTGTAGGCCTTCTCTCTACTCTGGCATTTCTGCAGCCCAGTCCACATATACAACCTTCCTTTGATAATGTTGCATATGTAGTGTAGATCCTTACTTGCTGAGTACTTCGGATGAGTACTCACGGTTGCTTTGCTTTCTTTTTCCCCCATACCCTTTTGGTGCAACCAGATGACGGAGCCCCTGAGACATCTGCACCCGCCGACGATCGCTACTACTACCCTGAGGGTGGTTACTACTACGAGTTGGCCGACGACCAGGAGTAGGTTCGGAGGGTCCTAGGCAGGAGGCCTGCGCCTTTCGATCGTAGTGTTTTATTTTGCCCCGCCTTTCTAAAAGGCCTATCTGTTACCTTATGTCTGCATTCAGATATCTAATGCTTCCGCTGATGCTTGTATGACATAGAGCTTATGTATTCGAGCCCTCGAGGCCCCTGGCTTGTAATATAAAGCTTGTATGATTTTATTTATGTTTTAGAGTTGTGTTGTGATATCTTCCCGTGAGTCCTTAGGCTTGATTGTGTGTATTTGCGTGTATGATTAGTGCACGATTGAGCCGGGGGCGTCACAAGTTGGTATCAGAGCCGACTACCTCTAGGAACCCCCTTTCTGACTCCTTGGCCGAAGTTGAGTCTAGTGTTCCAAAACTATTTTATTAACATGGCTGTGTGGCTTACGGGCCCACATCGCGAACTGGGTGGTATTAGGATCTTTTATTTCTCGTCTATACTCTGGGACTCTGATCTCTCTTCTAGTCGGGTTAAAATTTTACTAACTTCAACATTAAGTTCTCGTGATCACATCCACGCGGTGTTCTGAAATATCCCCCCTTACTTCAAGATTGTGGGCTAGGTTCTGCTTAGAGGATCCTTTTATCGAGGGCACCCTGTGTTGTCACTTGCAGATTCCTCGCCCCAGCAGTTTTCTCCGACGTGATGTAGCCTTTGCTATGTCTCGTTGTGTACTTCCTTACCATGTGCCTGTGTGCCGCCTACCTTGTCTAGCTGCGTGCGTTTACGAACTCCTACCGCCGTTTGTGTCCAACTCCGTGCATCGTTCTGTATGTCTTTAATGACTACTAATATGCACCTGATGCCTTCTTGTTCATTACTCATGTTGCATCGTGAATGACCTCTTACACATGCAGTTTTTCTTGTTAAACTGCCCCTGTTAATTTGGCAGGATGGCTGCCAATCCTCCACCTCCACCCTATATTGCCGCAATGATGCAGCAGTTTGAACCCAACCGTCAGCAGTTTGAACTCAACCGTCAGTTTATGACCGGAGTAATGGCTCAATTCCCAACTCAGAATGCTCAACAACAGTCTGCTCCAATAACACTGCCAGAATTTGTGCGCCTCAATACGTCCACTTTTCGCAGCTCGACTAATCCAGTGGATGCTGATGATTGGCTCCGTGACATTGCCTTTTAGTTGAAGTCGGCTAATGTTATCCCTGATAGTTACGTCACCTATGCGACGTATCACCTGAGGGGTTCAGCTGCTCAATGGTGGGAAAGCCACAAGGGTATGTTGCCTGCTGAAACTGTAATCACTTGGCTGGAATTTCAGTCAGCTTTTCATGCACGGTACATTCCTCAAGGTCTGATGGACCAGAAGAAGTAGGAGTTTCGCAAACTCACACAGGGCACAATGACTGTGGATGAATACCAGAGGAAATTCCTTGAATTATCCCGCTATGCTACGGATGACGTCTGCACTGACGCACGCAAGCAGGAGAAATTCCGTGAAGGACCGTGTACTGATATAAACCTCGCACTTGCTGTCCATGATTGTACAGACTTCGCAACGCTTGTCAGCCAAACTTTCCGAGTTGAGACTGCTCTGACTAACCACCAGGAGTCACTCAAGCGCACTCATGAAGCTGGCTCATCCTCGGGTCAGCCTGTTCAGAAACGTCGAGTGTGGATTCCGCACAATGTTCATCACCGACCTGCTCCAACACCAAGGCCGTCTTATGTTGCACCTTGTCTACCTCCGCCGCCGAGACAGCTAACGATTCAGGGTGGACAGTCCAATGCCATGGCTTCTCCTCAGGCTGCACCACGTCCTCCTGATGGTCGTACGAAGGGCCATTGAACCCATCATTCCAGAAGTCGTAAGGCCAGGCCGCTTGCTATGGGTCGTGGCCAGGTCAAAATGGGAGAAGCTCGTGAGTCCCCTAAAATCGTGATGGGAACTCTACCAGTTAATTCAGTTGCAGCTTCTGTTCTCTTTCATTCCGGGGCATCACATTCCTTTGTGTCCCAGCAATTTGCACAATTACATGGGTTAGCTATGAGCTCATTACCCACTCCATTAGAGATTAGCACTCCCCGTTCCAGGTGGCAAACCAAGATGGTAAGTCACAACAATCAGATCAGAATTGAAGGGTTGGTGTTCTCTGCTTCCCTTATTGCTCTTGGACCTTCCGACATAGACATCATACTCGGTATGGATTGGTTGACCGCCCACAATGCTTTGATTGACTGTGCCACTAAGAAAGTCCAACTTACCCATCCTTCTGGCCAGACAGTCAAATACTCAGCTCGAACAGTTCAGGATGCCGAGAATCAGATATATGTTCTGAATGCATTGAATGCTTCACCTCTCGAGGGAATCGAAAACATTCCAGTCGTTCGTGATTTCCAGGATGTCTTTCCAGAAGAACTTCCAGGAATCACCCTGCTAGAGCTGTCGAGTTTGTCATTGACTTGAAGCCTGGCACTACCCCGATTGCGAAGCGTCCTTATAAGATACCTCCACACCACCTTCTCGAGCTTAAGGAAGAAATCGACAAGTCACTTAAGAAGGGTTTCATCCGCCCCAGTTCCTCTGCTTGGGGAGCACCTTCACTCTTCGTTAAGAAGAAGGATGGAACTAACTGGTTGGTTCAGGATTATCGACCAATCAACCAAGCAATGATTCAGAACAAGTATCTGCTTCCCAGAATCAACGATCTGTATGATCAACTTGCTGGTTCCTCAGTATTCTCTAAGCTTGATTTAAGATTGGGATACCACCAGATCCGAGTTCGAGAAGAGGATATTCCGAAGACAGCCTTCGTTACTCACTATGGATCTTACAAGTACACTGTCATGTCCTTTGGTTTAACCAATGCTCCAGCAACCTTCTCCCGGTTAATGAACTACATCTTCATGGATTATCTCGACAAATTTGTCATGGTTTATCTAGATGATATTCTGGTATATTCGAAGAATGAAGAAGAACATGCTGAACATCTTCGGCTTGTACTGGAGAAGCTGCGTGAACATCAATTGTATGCCAAGTATTCCAAATGCGAGTTCTGGTTGTCTGAAGTGACATATCTCGGCCATGTGATTTCCAAAGATGGCATTGCCGTTAACCCAAAACGAGTTCAGGCTATTCTTGAATGGACTCCACCAAAGAATGTCAAGCAAGTAAGAAGTTTTCTCGGCCTTGCAAGCTATTGCCATCGCTTTGTCGAGAATTTCTCAAAGATTGCTAAGCCTTTGACTGATCTGCTTCACAAAGGCGTTAAGTTTGAGCGGACAGACAAATGTCAGGAAAGTTTTCAAACACTCAAAGACAAGCTGACGTCTGCCCCAGTACTTGCTCCTCCAGATTCTCGAAAGATTTTGTGATTTATTGTGACGCATCCCGTGAAGGATTAGGCTGTGTCCTAATGCAAGAGCGTAAAGTGATTGCCTATGGCTCTCGTCAGTTGCGCCCGCATGAAGAGAATTATCCGGTACATGATCTAGAACTAGCTGCTGTCATCTATGCACTGTAGTTGTGGCGACATTACCTCCTTGGTAATCGTTGCGAGATCTACACGGATCATAAAAGTCTGAAGTACTTGTTCACTCAGCCATCTCTAAACCTCCGTCAGCAAAGATGGATGGAGAACATTGCGGACTACGATTTGGGTATTTCTTATACCCCTGGCAAGGCTAATGCAATGGCTGATGCGTTGAGCCGTAAATCCTATTGCTGTGAACTTGAAGTCCAGCTAGAGCAACCACTTCTGTATGAAGAGCTTCGAAAGCTAAATATCGAGATAGTTCCTCAAGGATACCTAAAAACCTTGGTTGTTGACCAGACCTTGAGAAGGCTGTTAAGAGTGCGCAAGCTAAAGATGCTGAAGTTGATCTAATGAAGAAAGATCTTCACCTTGAAAAGTACAGGGATTTCTCACTGTCTGAAGATGGAACCTTGTATTTCAGAGACCGCATTGTCGTACCTCGCTTCAAGCTTATGACTGACAAGGTCATGAAGGAGGCACATGATACACCGCTGTCTATTCATCCGGGTAGCACCAAGATGTATCATGATCTACGTCAAAGGTACTGGTGGTCTAGAATGAAGCAGGATATTGATCGATACATTGCTGAATGTGATGTTTGCCGTCGCGTTAAAGCAGAACATCAGAAGCCTGTCGGAATTCTGCAACCACTTCCTATTCCTCTGTGGAAATGGGATAAAGTGCAAATGGATTTCATTACTGGCCTTCCCAAGTCACAGAAGGGTCACAATGCTATTCTTGTCGTCATCGACCAACTTTCCAAAGTTGCACACTTTCTGCCCGTCAAGGAGACTATCACTGCTAGTCAGTTAGCAGAGTTGTATATCTCCAGAATTGTATCACTCCACGGTATTCCGAAAGAGATCAGTTCAGACCGTGGCGGTCTTTTCACCTCAAAGTTCTAGGAAAGTTTCCAAAAAGCTATGGGAACTCATATTACTTGGAGTTCAGCATATCACCCCCAGTCTCAAGGCCAAGTCGAGCAAGTCAATCAAGTGCTTGAAGACATGCTTCGGGCTTGTGTTATATCTTTCGGCAAGAAGTGGGAAGAATCTCTTCCTTATGCGGAATTCTCATACAACAACAGCTATCAAGCCAGCTTGAAAATGGCTCCCTTCGAAGTACTTTATGGATGTAAGTGTCGAACCCCTCTGAATTGGTCAGAAACTGGGGAACGACCACTCGTGGGTCCGGATATTATCCAACACGCCGAAGAGCAAGTCCGTATTGTCCGAGAAAATCTCAAGGCGGCTCAGGACCACCAGAAGAGCAACTATGATTGCAAACGATGGGGTTTGACTTATCAACCTGGTGGTCAAGCTTATATGTGTGTCACTCCCATGAAGGGCACTCAACGTTTCGGAATCAAGGGAAAGTTAGCTCCATGCTACATTGGTCCTTTCCGCATTGTTGCTAGACGTGGTCAGGTGGCGTATAAATTGGAGTTGCCACCGCAATTCTCTCATATCCACGACGTCTTCCATGTGTCGCAACTTCATCGTTGCTTCAAGGAATCTCCGCACCGCGCAGTGGATCACGAGATGCTCGAAATGCAAGATGATCTATCTTATAAGGAGCATCCGATCCGCATTCTTGATGAAGCTGAACGTCGGACCTGCCAGAAGGTTACCAAGTTCCTCAAAGTGCAGTGGTCAAATCATACTGAAGATGAAGCCACTTGGGAACACGAGGATAGTCTTCGTGCGGAATACCCCGATCTTTTCCCTTCTACCTCTTAATTCTCGGGACGAGAATTCTTGTTAGTGGAGGAGATTTGTAACACCCCCAGTGGTTAGCTACAGTAATCCCCTTTTGATAATGCCATGTCATCATGATCAACAGTGCTTAAACATTATTTGGATCATGTCCCTTTTCAATTCAAATTCTAATGAAAATTCAAACTAAAAGTGAAAATAAAAGTTGTTCAAATTTGAAAACTAAAATGTTCATAATATGGTAAATATTCCTAGAGCAATTATAAAAGTAACAACAACATTAATCAAATTAATTAAATAACTCAAGCAACAAGAAAACAGAAATGTTTAATCCATTTAACATTAAATAAAATGCAAATGAAATCACCTTGGCTCCAAACCTTTTTCTGACAGTGCTAAATATTGCACTATATTTATTGGACAAAATACCTATATTACAAAACTATATTTGAGGCCACACATTTTGCAAAAGAGAGGAAAGAAAGAAAAACAGAAAAGAAAAGAAGAAAAGGAAAAAGGCCCGCAGCGGCTGGTCCTTAGTCAACCTGTCGGCCCAGCCCAGCCCGCCTGTCCTCTCCCTTGCCCTGCTCACCTCGTCGCGCTGTCACCCGCACCGCGCCGACGCGCGCTGGCCCCTCCTCTCCCGCTGCTCGACAGCGGCTCCGCGCCCGTCGCTGGCTGGATAAGGGCAGAGCCCCGCGCTCCTCTGGCCTCTCCCTCGCTCACTCTCTCTCTCTATCTCCCTGGCTCCCCTCACCTCACCCGACGCGGCCATGGCTGCGCCTCCCTGAATCACGCGACCACCATGCCTCCCTCACCGCTCTATGGTGTCCAGCCTCCTCGCCGCCCTCGCCTCCTTCCCCTGCAACGGTCAGCTCGAGCCCTGCGCCACCTCAATCTCGTCCCCGAGCTCTTCTTCGTCTATGGCTCCGGCGGCCCCCTTCTGGTTGATTCGGTCGACGCTGCCCTCCCCACGCCTCATCGACCCCGTCTACGAGTTCCCTGTGAGCGCACGCATCTTCCCCCTCTCTACCGAGCTCGATTTCGAGCTCGCGCGCATGTTTCTCACTATGGCCGTAGCCGCGCCGCCGCCTGGCTCATCGTCCGGCCAACTCCGGTGACCCCTTCGTCCGACCGATGCCCCACTAGAAGCGCGGCTTCGCGCCCGTCCGAATGGACTAAGCCCCGCCGCAAATGGCCACCCGTAGCGCGTTCCGGTGAGTCGCCGCCACGTGCTATGGCACCGGCGTTTAAATGTCGGCTGTCACTGTTCACCGGGCCCCCCTGTCAGCTAGTTAGATTAGGGTTAATCTGTGTTTAGTTAAGTTAAGTAGCCACTGACGTGTGGGGCCCCTGTTAAATAACGTTTGGGTTAGATGGTGTCACTGACATGTGGGTCCATGCACTGTAGCAATTATTTAAATCCTAACTAAGCCTGTGTCACTGACTAATGGGGCCCATTTCCTAATTAATCTGTAATTAGTTTAGTTAATCCCTAATTAACTACTGTGACACTGACATGCGGGACCCACTGGTCAGGTTTGACCTGGCCAGCCGACTGCTGACTGCTGACGTCACCAATATGTCACACCGATGTCATCAGACACTATTCTAGATAATGTTGATTTAAATTAAATAAATTAAAAAAATCAATAAAACTTTGTAAAATCATATAAAATAAACCGTAGCTCAGATCAAAAAACTTTATACATGAAAGTTGCTCAGAACGACAAGACAAATCCAACCGTGCTATCTATTTCCGTGTCGGGACCCTCTAAGGAGGTGAACCCGCAACTTTTTGCCCTTTTTTGGTAAATGAATAGTGCATATACTCCGATTAATAAATCCAACTTTAATCCTAAAATAACTAAAATGATTTAGTTATATCTTTAGACAACCCTGCACTGCACGTTAGCGTAGCCTGCTCCGTGTTACATATGTTTGCCGTGTATTTATTTGTTTCCTCCCCCTCTTCTCTCTCGGTAGACCCTGACACCGATGTCGTCCCTGAGACCGACGCAGCTCAGGAGCTCGACGACCCCTCTGACGACCCTACCTTTGCCGTCGAGCAACCAGGGAAGCCCCCCTTTTGATCATCCTGATATCGCCCATTCTATTTTCTCATGCTTGCATTAGATTTTGCTACTGTAATTGAATGCTCCTATTCTGATGCATAGCCTGCTTTTGTAACTGCTGTTGATACCTACCTGCTTATCCTAAACTGCTTAGTATAGGTTGGTTAGAGACCCACCAGTGACCCCCCACTTGTCCCAACTACCCCGCTGGATTATCAGAAGACCCGATCGACGGGATCGAAGACCAGGCCCCGGCACCGCACATCACCCCCTTAGTTGTACAACACTACTGGGTTACTATCGAGTGCCGAGGGTGATACCTCGTCAACACTCCTGATGTTAACCTTGTAGGTTAGTTCATCGGTTGTGGTCATCGAGGGTGATTCCTCCTTGCCACTCCCGATAACGACGCTGTCGTGCAACACCTCAAGTGTGAACTCATCGAGGGTGATTCCTCCGAGTTCACCTTGACAGATACATCGAGTAGGAATCCAATGAGGGTGATACCTCGGATTCCCCTGATGTTATGGACACACGGATACTTGGACTTTACAACTGATACTTGGAAAGGCGGGTCGACCCTGAGGGGTACCCGCAAGTGATGTGAAGACGGGTTGACCTGGAGGTTACCCGAGTGATGAAAATGAGGTGTGGCCGAGCATTCTTAGCCCTTGCCGCAAGTCCTCGAGATGGGGCAATGGGGTCACATCGATCGTGAGTCTCTGCTCGTTACCGCACTACCAATCCACTAACGATTTGGATATTAGGTCCGAGCAGGTCTCTGGCCTGATAGCACTAACCATCACGTGGGAAGAGTTATGGGCACTCTGCATCGTGGCATCAGCCGAAAGCTCTATCAGACGTCCAGTTCAGCCTCGCGGCCGGGACGGACCGGCGCCCTCCTGGTGCCTGGCTTCACCCTACTCGCAACGACCCGGAGTGCACAGGGCGATGGCCCATGACCCCTGAGCGCTTAGGATATAGACCGACGGGGACCTCTCTGCTGAGCTGTAGGTAGGGTTGCGGTGTATCGTTTGGCCGAGGCCGGGCATGACCCAGGAAAGTGTGTCCGACCGGAGTTAAGCGAGCGTGGTGGGTAAGTTGGTGCACCCCTGCAGGGAAGAAAACATCAATCGATAGCCGGTCCTATAGTAAAGGACACTCGGAGTTGTATCCCGATCGATACAACTAGAACTGGATACCTATGATGATACCTGGATATCTGGCTCCGGGATCGCTTTCTCGCAGGGAGTCGAGGAAGGATCTCTGGGCGAGACTGCTACATGACACTACTACTGGATAGTATGGATCTGGGATTGCTTTCTCATAGGGAGTCGATAAAGGATCTCTGTTCGAGGTTGTTAACACTACTACATTATATGGTGCTGATCTACTCTCTTCTAATGCTGCAAGACCACTGAAGATGCTGAAGATGCTAGTCTTCGATAGGACTAGGCCTTCTCTCTACTCTGGCATTTCTGCGGCCGAGTCCACATATATAGCCTTCCTTTGATAATGTTGCATATGTAGTGTAGATCCTTGCTTGCTGTGTACTTCGGATGAGTACTCACGGTTGCTTTGCTTTCTTTTTCCCCCATACCCTTTTGTTGCAACCAGATGACGAAGTCCCTGAGACAGCTGCACCCGCTGACGATCGCTACTACTACCCTGAGGGTGGTTACTACTACGAGTTGGCCGACGACCAGGAGTAGGTTCGGAGGGTCCCAGGCAGGAGGCCTATGCCTTTCGATCGTAGTGTTTTATTTTTCCCCGCCTTTCTAAAAGGCCTATCTGTTAACTTATGTCTGTACTCAGATATCTAATGCTTCCGCTGATGCTTGTATGACATTGAGCTTATGTATTCGAGCCCTCGAGGCCCCTGGCTTGTAATATAAAGCTTGTATGACTTTATTTATGTTTTAGAGTTGTGCTGTGATATCTTCCCGTGAGTCCTTAGGCTTGATCGTGTGCATTTGCGTGTATGATTAGTGCACGATTGAGCCGGGGGCGTCACATCCCCAAGCTTAGTTGCTTGCTTCTCTTTGGATAATAGCTTGGGATGCCATGGGCATCCCCAAGCTTAGGCTCTTCTTACTCCTTATTCCTTCATCCATCGTAACATCACCCAAAACTTGAAAACTTCAATCACACAAAACTCAACAAAACCTTCGTGAGATCCGTTAGTATAAGAAAGCAAACCACTACTATAAGTACTATTGCAACCCATTCATATTTTATTCTTGCATTATATCTACTGTATTCCAACTTTTCTATGGCAAAAATTCTTTAAAGAAAACCATAGAATCATCAAAACAAGCACACAACGCAAAGAAAACAGAATCTGTCAAAAACAGAAAAGTCTGTAGCAATCTGGATATTTCGAATACCTCTGTAACTCCAAAAATTCTGAAACATTAGGACAACCTGAGAAATTTGTATATCAATCTACTGTAAAAAATTCAGAATTGTTCGTCGCATTTGTGATTTTTAAAAATTCTAACTTTGGACGCAAAAGATTCTGTTTTTCAGCAAGATCAAAACAACTATCACCCAAGAAGATCCTAAAGGCTTTGCTTGTCACAAACACTAACTAAAACACAAAAAACACAATCATAACAGTAGCATAATTGTGCAAACACTCAAGAACAGAAAGCAAAAGACAAAAATAAATTTTATTCATTGGGTTGCCTCCCAACAAGCGCTATTGTTTCACGCCCCTAGCTAGGCATAAAGCAAGGATCTACGTTTTGTCCTCCGTAGTTTTGGCAACTTTTGTAAGGGCTTTCTCAAACCCGGGAGGCTCTTTGCGCTTCCCTAAATTCTTAGGAAAAGAAACCATCTTTAGATCTAAAATATCCAATCGCTTATTGCAGAGAGTAATCAAGGTATTCATGCGATTGATACTACCATTAAGATGTTTGAGGGGTTTGTTATATTTCTGCAATTAAACCATATGTTTATGCAAATCACCAAGTTTGTCCAACATTTGAACTCCCTCCGGGGTGAAAGAAAACCCCTTCTTTTGAGGTGGAACCCCCAGAATTCCTTCTAAAATTTCATTTGCAGCATTAGCATCAAGCTCACTAAAATTCCCTTTAGCGGCAAAATCTAAGAGTTGTCTATGATGCAAAGCCAATCCTATGTAAAAATTACGAAGCAAGATCTTTGCGTCTCCCTTTAAATTGCAAACATGATAGGATTCCATAAGCCTATACCAAGCATCTTTCAAATTTTCTCCTTGTCATTGTTTGAAGTATAAAACTTCAAAATCTGGTGACAAAGGAGGAGTAGACACGCTAGCCATTATGACTAGAAAGCAAGGACACGGATAGATCTGGCAAGAAAACGGCGAACGAAAAAGAGGGCGAATAAAACGGCAAATTTTTGTGAAGTGGGGGAGAGGAAAATGAGAGGCAAATGGCAAATAATGGAAATTGCGGGGAGATGAGATTTGTGATTAGGAACCTGGTAGATGTTGATAATGTCTCCCCGGCAACGGCGCCAGAAATTCCTTTTGATGTCTGCTAGACTACGTCGGTATTTCCCCAAAGAGGAAGGGATGATGCAGTACAGCGATGGTAGGTATTTCCCTCAGTGATGAGACCAAGGTTATCGAACCAGTATGAGAACCAAGCAACACTACGTAAACAGCACTTGCACACAAATAACAAATACTCGCAACCCGACGTGTTAAAGGGGTTGTCAATCCCTTTTGGGTAACGGCGCCAAAGATTGGCAAACGGACGTGAGAAAGTTGTAATAATTTGATAGATAGATCTCGTGGGAACGCGAGATAAAATAAATTGCAGCAAAGTATTTTTGTATTTTTAGTTTAATATATGTGACGCCCCCGGCCTGATCGTGCACTAATCATACACGCAAATGCACACGATCAAGCCTAAGGACTCACGGGAAGATATCACAACACAACTCTAAAACATAAATAAAGTCATACAAGCTTTATATTACAAGCCAGGGGCCTCGAGGGCTCGAATACATAAGCTTGCGAACAAGCGTCAGCGGAAGCATCAGATATCTGAGTACAGATATAAAAGAAAATACAGAAAGGCCTTTAGAAAGGCGGGGCAAAAGAAAACACTACGATCGAAAGGCACAAGGCCTCCTACCTGGGACCCTCCGATCCTACTCCTGGTCGTCAGTCAACTCGTAGTAGTATCCATCCTCTGGGTAGTAGTAGTAGCGATCGTCGGGGCATCTGTCTCAGGGGCTCCGTCCTCTGGTCACGTCAAACTGATATGGGGAGAAAAGGAAAACAAAGCAACCGTGAGTACTCTGAAGTACTCAGCAAGCAAGGATCTACACTACATATGCAACATTATCAAGGGGAGGCTGTATATGTGGACTGGGCTGCAGAAATGCCAGAATAGAGAGAAGGCCTAGTCCTATCGAAGACTAGCATCTTCAGCGGTCTTGCAGCAGTAGAAGAGAGTAGAACAATGCCATATAATGTAGTAGTAATAATATCAACCTCACCCAGAGATCCTTTCTCGACTCCCTGCGAGAAAGCAATCCCAGAGCCATACATTCATCAACCTCGTCCTGAGATCCCTTCTCGACTCCCTGCGAGAAGCAATCCCAGAGCCATATATACAGGTCTCATCACAGGTATCCAGTTCTAAATTGTATCAATCAGGATACAACTCCGAGTGTCCTTTACCGTAGGACCGGCTATCGATAGAAGTGTTCTTCCCTGCAGGGGTGCACCAACTTACCCAACACGCTCGATTAACTTCGGCCGGACACACTTTCCTGGGTCATGCCCGGCCTCGGCCAAACGACACATCGCAACCCTACCTACAGCTCAGCAGAGAGGTCCCCGTCGGTCTACATCCTAAGCGCTCAGAGGTCTTGGGCCATCGCCCTGTGCACTCCGAGTCGTTGCGTGCAGGGGGAATCCAGGCACCAGGGGGGCGCCGGTCCGTCCCGGCCGCAAGGCTGAACTAGACGTCTGACAGAGCTTTCGGCTGATGCTACGATGCAGAACGCCCATACTATGCCCACGTGATGGTTAGTGCTATCAGACCAGAGGCCTGCTCGGATCAAATATCCAAATCGCTAGGACTAGGGGCTTGCGGTAACGAGCAGAGACTCATGAAAGATGTGACCCCGTCGCCCCGTCTCGAGGGCTTGCGGCAAGGGTTAAGAATGCCCGGCCGCGCCTCGTATTCACCACTCGGGCACCACACTGGCAACCCGCCTTCACATCACACGCGGGTACCCCTCAGGGTCGACCCGCCTTTCCAAGTAACATTGTAAGGTCCAAGTATCCGTGTGTCCATAACATCAGGGAATCCGAGGTATCACCCTCATTGAATTCCCACTCGATGTATCCGTCAAGGTGAACTAGGAGGAATCACCCTCACTGGGTCCACACTTGAGGTGTTGTAGGACAGCGTCGTTATCGGAAGCGGTGAAGGAGGAATCACCCTCGATGACCACGACCGAATAGCTACTCTACAGAGTTAACATCAGAAGTGCTACAAGAGGTTTCACCCTCGGCACTCGATAGTAACGCTGCAGTGTCGTTACAACTAAGGGGGGTGATGTGCGGTGTCGGGTCCTGGTCTTCAATCCCATTGATCGGGTCTTCTGACGATCCAGCGCGGCAGTCGGGATAAGTGGGGTCACTGATAGGTCTCTACCCAGCCTAGACTAAATAGTTTAGGATATGTAGGTAATTATTAACAGTAGGTTACAATGAACAGGCTATGCATCAGAATAGGTAAAGCAGCAGCAGCAGTAATTCTAATGCAAGCATGAGAAATTTAGAATGGGCGATATCGGTATGCTCAAGGGAGGGGCTTGCCTGGTTGCTCGGCGGCAAGGGCAAGGTCGTCTATGGTGTCTTCGGGATCCGGAGCTGCGTCGGTCTCGGGGACGACGTCGGTGTCGGGGTCTAACGAGAGAGAAGAGGGGGAGGAAACAGTATAAATTCACAGCAAACCATGAGCAACGCAAAGTACGGCATGACAATATGCAGTGCCGGGTGTGTTCTAACGTGTGGTTGCACGTCACCGAGGAAGGAGGAATCCATCCGGGAATGTTTTCCCGGTTCCGGACATTTGTCAGACAGATGACCGGAGAGGAACGGTTGCATGTTCGGATAGCTAGGGACGTGTGACGGACGAACGGACCGCGTATTCAGATTCGTCTCGTCGTTCTGAGCAACTTTCATGTACAAAGTATTTTCATCTGAGCTACGGATTATTTTATATGATTTTCTAAAGTTTTTATTAATTCTGGAATTTAATTAATTATTTAAATTAACATTATCCGAAACAGTGTCTTGCTGACGTCAGCATGACGTCAGCATGACGTCAGGACCAGTGGGTCCCACCTGTCATAGGCTGTTTGGTTAATTAGTGATTAACTAATTAATTTACTGTTTAATTAACACTAACTACTTAATTAAATTAACCTAATCAGGATTAATTAACTAATTAATTAATTAATTAGTTTAATTATTTTTATTTTTTATTTTTTTTATTTTTTTTAATTCGTTCTGGGCCGTGGGCCCCGTCTGTCATTGACACAGGGGCATTGGGCCCATTGGTCAGTGGCCCCTCGGCCAGAGCGGGCGCGGGTACGCGGGCGCGGCGCGGTCACGCGGGCGCGGGCATGCCCGGCCGAGCGAGCAGAGGCCAGGGGCGGACCGCGGCGGCCTGGCTCGGCCTCGGTGAGGGCGGTCGCCGGTGCAGCAGCGGCGGAGAGGCGGCGGCTGTCTGCGGGCGGAACCGCGGGATGGGCGAGCGGCGTGCGAGGAGCAGCCGGCCGCGGCGGCTGCTGGCGGGCGTGGCCGGGGGGAGCAGTAGTAGCGAGCGGCGAACGACCGAGGAGCGCGTGGGCGCAGGCGGGCGCTGGCGTGCGCGGTGAGCGCGGCCACGGACGCGGCGACGGTGGCAAATGGGGGGGGGGGCGACGGGGAAGGAGGACGGGGCCCTCACCACGTGAAGGCGTACGGGGCGGCGAGGCTCGACGGCGACGTCGATGGAGAGGCGGGGGGCGAGGCAGGTACGGCGACGGGATCGGGGAGGCGACGGCGGTGATCCGCGGGCCGAGTCGAGGGGAAATGGACGATGGCGATGGCTTGGGGAGGCCTCTGCTCGCGTGCGTTGGCGAGGAGGTCGAGGACGTCGAGGCGCAGCTCCTGGGCGCCTTCGCGGGGCTCGGGGAGGGCAGGTGGCGCGGATCGATGGCGGCGCGTCGGCGAGCTCGCACGGGCGAGAAGGAACAGAGAGGGAGAGGTGAGGGGGGAATCGGGAGGGGGTTTGGGCTAGGGTTACGGTGGGGAGGGGGTTAAGGGAGAGGGGGGGTGGGCGGTTGGGGTTGGCCTGGGTGGGGTGGCTGGCTGGGCCTGGCCCAGTCGGGGGGGGGGGGGGGAAGGGGAGGTTTTCCTTTTTTTTTCCTTTTTATTTTCTATTTAATTTAGTTTTATAAAATACAAAAGTGTCACCTAAAATAGTATAGCTGTTCTAACTGCCACAAAAGTTCTAACCCTAAAATAAATTAGTTTAGCGTTTTATAAAATACAAGGGCATTTATTTAATTGTTTTACCTACTGTTTTAACTACTTTAGGGCATTTAAACATTTTATAAAAATGTTGGTTCACCACCACTATTAAGAAGTGAATATTTGTCACATGACCCACATTTTAGTTTTCATGTTTATGAACTTTTGGTTTTCCACTTTCATTTAAATTTGAAATTGACTTAGGAGTTGAAATGCAAAATGGATGCTACTGATGATCATGCACTGTTAATCATGCTGACTTGGCATTGTCAAAAGGGTGATCACTGTAGTTAACCACTGGGGGTGTTACAATATATATGAAAATAAAAGCAAATAAAATAGATCGCAAAGGCAAATATAATGAAGAAGAGACCCGGGGGCCGTAGATTTCACTAGTGGCTTCTCTCGAGAAAAATAGCAAATGGTGGGTAAACGAATTACTGTTGGGCAATTGATAAAACTTCAAATAATCATGATGATATCCAGGCAATGATCATTATATGGGCATCACGTCCAAGATTAGTAGACCGACTCCTACATGCATCTACTACTATTACTCCACACATCGACCACTATCCAGCATGCATCTAGTGTATTAAGTTCATGGAGAAACGGAGTAATGCAATAAGAACGATGACATGATGTAGACAAGATCTATTTATGTAGAAATAGACCCCATCTTGTTATCCTTAATAGCAACGATACATACGTGTCGGTTCCCCTTCTGTCACTGGGATCTAGCACCGTAAGATCGAACCCATCAAAAAGCACCTCTTCCCATTGCAAGATAAATTGATCAAGTTAGCCAAACAAAACCCAAATATCGGAGAAGAAATATGAGGCTATAAGCAATCATGCATATAAGAGATCAAACAAGACTCAAATAACTTTCATGGATAAAAAGATAGATCTGATCATAAACTCAAAGTTCATCAGATCCCAACAAACACATCGCAAAAAGAGTTACATCATATGGATCTCCAAGAGACCATTGTATTGACAATCAAAAGAGAGAGAGGAAGCCATCTAGCTACTAACGGACCCGTAGGTCTACAAAAGACTACTCACGCATCATCAGAGAGGCACCAATGGACATGATGAACCCCTCCGTGATGGTGTCTAGATTGGATCTGGTGGTTCTGGAACTTGCGGCGGCTGGAATTGATTTTCGTCGACTCCCCTAGGGTTTCTGGAATATTGGGGTATTTAGAGTAAAGAGGCGGTCCGGGAGGCAACCGAGGTGGGCACAACCCACCAGGGCGCGCCTGGGCCTCCAGGCGTGCCCTGGTGGGTTGTGCTCCCCTCGGAGCAGCCCCTAGGTGCTTCTTTGGCCCACTGGATGTCTTTTGGTCCATAAAAATCCACAAAAAGGTTCGCTGCGTTTGGACTCCATTTGGTATTGATTTCCTGCGATGTAAAAAACATGCAAAAAACAGCAACTGGCACTTGGCACTATGTCAATAGGTTAGTACCAAAAAATTATATAAAATGACTATAAAATGATTATAAAACATCCAAGAATGATAATATAACAGCATGGAACAATAAAAAATTATAGATACGTTGGAGACGTATCAGGTCCACCAAGGGCGAATTTCCCCGCGAAGGCACCACTGCTCCACCGCTCCACCGCACAGTGACGCAAGTCACTTATCGGTGCGGTGTCGAGCCCTCAAGTGATTAAGTGGCTTCCACAAAGCATGTGGCAGCCCGTTGGAAGACAGGTTTTACCTAAGTGACACCCGTCTAGAAGCGTGTCAAGATGATAAGCAAAAGGTGATTAAGCGGCATGGCAGGCTTGCCGGGCTTCATCCTTAGCATGACACCTAGCGGTGCATTTAATGCACTTTGTCCTAACTGCCAGAGTTAGGTATGATAGCACGTTAGCTATCTAATGAGTAGATAAAGACTGTTTTGCCACTGTGGTCACCCCTTAAGCTATAAAAGGAGGTCCAAGGCAACCTACCAATGGATTCGGACCCCTCACACACTTGTACGCGTGTAGTTGCCCTCCCTGAAGCAACCTTGCCAGGCTTGGGCGCTGCGTGCTCATCGTGTTCCCTCATCCAATCCACCAAAGAATGAGTAGGGTATTATGCTTCGCAGTGGCCCGAACCTGGGTAAAAACCACCAGCGTCACCACCGTCGTGTTGTTCCATGGCCTCTGCTCTTTGTGCAACATGATCTCCCCCTTGCCAAACCACAAGGGGCCGATGGCCCCATAGGTGATTGTGTTCCACTACGACATAGGCCCTAATAAGGTGAAGTGTCATGTAGTCGATGTTCACATGACACCACTAAGGGAATCACAACATACATATCATCAAAATATCAAACACATATCAAGTTCACATGATTACTTGCAACATGACTTCTCCCATGACCTCAAGAACAAACGTAACTACTCACAAATGATAATCATGCTCAAGATCAGAGGAGTATTAAATAGCATAATGGATTTGAACATATAATCTTCCACCAAATAAACCATATAGTGATCAACTACAAGATGTAATCAACACTACTAGTCGCCCACGAGCACCAATCTAAGCTTCCGGTACAACGATTGAACACAAGAGATGAACTAGGGTTTGAGAGGAGATGGCGCTGTTGAAGATGTTGATGGAGATGGCCCTCCCAAAGATGGGAGAGTTGTTGGTGACTACGATGGCGATGATTTCCCGCCTCCGGGAGGGAAGTTCCCCCGGCGGAATCGCTTCGTCGGAGGGCAAAAGTGTGCCTGCCCATGTTCCGCCTCGAGACGGTGGTACTTCATCCCGAAAGTCCTCCTCTGATTTTTTCTAGGTCAAAATGACTTTTATACCAGAAGATGGGCACCGGAGGTGGGCCAAGGAGGTCACAACCCACCAGGGCACGCCTGGGCTACCTGGCGCGCCCTGGTGGGTTCTGCCCACCTGGTGGGCCCCCTCGAGGAGTTATTTGCTCCAATATTCTTCATATATTCCAAAACAAGTCTCCGTAATTTTTTAGCTCATTTGGAGATGTGCAGAATAGGTGACTCTGACGTAGCTTTTTCAGGTCCAGAATTCCAGCTGCCGGCATTCTCCCTCTTTATGTAAATCTTGCATATTATGAGAGAAAAGGCATTAGAATTACTCCATAAAGCATTATTATGCATAAAAACATTAGAAATAACAGTAGGAAAACATGATGCAAAATGGACGTATCAACTCCCCCATGCTTAGACCTCGCTTGTCCTCAAGCGAAAACCGAAATCAAAAAACATGTCCACATGCTTAGAGAGAGAGAGAGAGAGAGAGAGAGGTGTCGATAAAGCAAAATACAGACATAGAAGCATCATGCATATTATTATAATAACAACAAACTTTATCATAAAACTTCATCACATAACTTTTATCATATAGCTTCTCATGAACAAGTAACAATTCATCACAACATCGAAGTATAAAGCATAAACTCTATTGAAAACCAACAAACTATGTTCTCAGTCAACTTTGCAACTACAATTTATCATCTTTTCAGGAAGGGTCCCGTATCGGAGCCTTTTGGCAAGTCCACATACTCAACCATCATGTAGTCTTCTATGATTGCTAACACTCACCGCATACCCATGAGCAAAAAGTTTCAACCTGACACATAGAAAGATAGGGGCTTACAGTTTTTGCCTCCCAACGTAATCACCTCAGAGGTGATGTCAACAATAATAACTCATGCCCACCCATATCCAACTGGATATATGTGCCTAGATCTTTCCTCACCACATGATGCTTGTAAAAAGAGAAAATAAAAAGGAATAGGGAAGAATACTTTGACTCTTGCATAAAAGTAAATACATAAAAGTAAAAGATAGGCCCTTCACAGAGGGAGGCAGAGGTTGTCATGCGCTTATTTGTTTGTATGCCAAATCCCTTAATGCAAAAGAACGTCATGTTATATTGCCCCTTATGATGGCAACCTTTATTATGCAGTCTGTCATTTTTATTATTTTGCCATCACAAGTTCGTACAACGCTCAATTTTCCCTTACACTAATTGATCCAACATGTTTAGAAGCAATTTTTATTGCCTTAATGCACCGATGACAACTTACTTGAAGGATCTTACTCAATCCATAGGTAGGTATGGTGGACTCTCAAGGCATGAATTTGGGTTTAAGGTTTTTGGATGCACAAGTAGTATCTCTACTTAGTGCGGAATTTTTGGGTAGCAAAGATAGGGATCAAGCACCACATGTTAAAGGATCTATGACAATATAACTTCTATGTGAATATGAGCAAGCATAAATCATTACGTTGTCTTCCTTGTCCAACGTCAACAATTTTGTCATATAATATTTTGATGGGGGCTCACAATCATAAAAGATGTCCAAGATAGTGTATTTGCATGTGAATCTTCTCTTCCCTTATTAATTCTTTCATGAATTGCATCATTAACTAATGCTATGTTTGTCAATCTCCAATAAATTTTACCACTTATACTTTTCCTTATGTGATGTCATTACTTACCATAAAATTAGCATATGATCTTTTTCATTTATTCTCTTTCCTTTTTATTGGCACATAGAAGTAAAGAAAGAAAAATTCAAACTAACTTTATTATATATCTTGCACAAGATTATAAAGATAGATAGATCACTAAGCAAACACTCGAAGAAAGATCGAACTAAACTTTTATTCAACTAATTAAAAAGATAACTAAAGATCGAACTAGGATAAATAAAGGCAAAGATAGTGGTGGTGATACGATACCGGGGCACCTCCCCCAAGCTTGGAACAAGCCAAGGGGAGTGCCCATATCATGAACTCAAGTTTCTTTTGTTGGTGAAGAAGGTGGAGGTGTTGATGAAGTAGCAGTGAGATTATCCTCCGGTTTCCATGGTAGTGGCTCACCATCATAAGAGGAAGAACGGGTCTCGTGAGTCCTGCAACTGGCAGCCAAACTCATACCTTTAAACCTTGCCTCATATTCAAAGACTTGGTTTTGGAGATCATAGATTCGGCTTTGCAGAAAGTTGATTTTCTCAGTGAGGGTGAAGACGACGTCCTTCATGGACCGGCCATCCACCTTAAGATCACGGGTGAAATCTGTAATCGTGAGGTGATTAGCATTGAGTCCGCGCTCCACCATCCCCTTGCACTTGAAGACCTCCTGCTCCATGGCTTCGAGCCTGGCCTCCATGGTTCCCTTCCCTTTGGGTCCCTGAACATCCCGGATGTGGAGCACCCCCTCACGCATCTCGATGGTTTGAGGGTGCTTCAACACCTTTGACAAGTAGGGGTTAATTACCCTCTCGAAGAACTTGTCCTCGGAGGAGCTCGAGGCGGCCATGATGATCTAGATCTGTCAGAAAACAACAAGAAAGAAGAACAGAAGATTTCTCCGTGATACGATGGTCAATATGTTTGGGGGGTATATAAAGAATTTTTATCTTGGGAAACAAGCAAACGGGGGAAAAATGGAGTCTGAAGGTACTCGAGGTGGGCACAAGACACCAGGGCGACCATGGAGGCCAGGCTCGAAGCCATGGAGCAGGAGGTCTTCAAGTGCAAGGGGATGGTGGAGCGCGGACTCAATGCCAATCACCTCATGATTACAGATTTCACCCGTGATCTTAAGGTGGATGGTCAGTCCATGAAGGACGTCGTCTTCACCCTCACCGAGCAAATCAACTTTCTGCAAAGCCAAATCTATGATCTCCAAAACCAAGTCTTTGAATATGAGGCAAGGTTTAAAGGTATGAGTTTGGCTGCCAGTTGCAGGACTCATGAGACCCGTTCTTCCACTTATGATGGCGAGCCACTACCATGGAAACCGGAGGATAGGCTCGCCGCTACTTCATCAACACCTCCACCTTCTTCACCAACAAAAGAAACTTGAGTTCGTGCCCTGGTGTCTTGTGCCCACCAGGGTTGCCTTCCTGGTTGTTTCTTATTTTCCTATTTTTTGTAATATTCCAAAACTGACATAAAATATTTTTGCGGATTTTTCGGAGTCCGTTTACTTACCGTATCACGTACCTCCTCTTTTTCACGATTCTGGAGTATTCTGGAAGGTTTCGTTTATGTGTTCCTCCGGTGTCATGGTTTGAATAATATTGCTTTCAACATTAATAGGCGTACCTAAGATATAGTGTTTAATTCTTTGCCCATTGACCACCTTCGGGTTAGTACCTTCGGCATTATTTATTTTGATAGCTCCAGAGCAATAAACCTCTTTGATAATATATGGTCCTTCCCATTTAGAGAGAAGTTTTCCTGCAAAGAATCTGAAACGATAGTTGTACAAAAGAACATATTCACCCACTTTGAACTCCTGCTTTTGGATTCTTTTATCATGCCATCTTTTAACTTTATCTTTAAATAGTTTGGCATTTTCATAAGCTTGGGTTCACCATTCATCTAGTGAGCTAATATCAAATAACCTCTTTTCACCGGCAAGTTTGAAATCATAGTTGAGTTCTTTAATTGCCCAATATGCTTTATGTTCTAACTCAAGAGGCAAATGACAAGCTTTTCCATAAACCATTTTATAAGGAGACATACCCATAGGATTTTTATATGCTGTTCTGTAGGCCCAAAGTGCATCATCCAATTTCTTAGACCAATTCTTTCGAGACCTATTAACAGTCTTCTGTAATATTAATTTTATTTCTCTATTGCTAAGTTCAACTTGACCACTAGATTGAGGATGATAGGGTGACACAATTCTATGGTTAACATCATATTTAGCAAGCATTTTTCAGAAAGCACCATGAATAAAGTGTGAACCACCATTAGTCATTAAATATCTAGGGACTCGAAACCTCGGGAAAATAACTTCTTTAAGCATTTTAATGGAAGTGTTGTGATCATCACTACTAGTTGGAATAGCTTCTACCCACTTAGTAACATAATCAACAGCAACCAAAATATGAGTATACCCATTAGAGGAAGGAAAAGGCCCCATATAATCAAAACCCCAAACATCAAATGGTTCAACAGCAAGTGAATAATTCATAGGCATTTCTTGACGCTTACCGATATTACCAATTCGTTGACATTCATCGCAAGATAAAACAAACTTACGGGCATCCTTGAAGAGAGTAGGCCAATAAAAACCAGATTGTAATACCTTGTGAGCAGTTCTATCTCCCGCATGATGTCCTCCATAAGCTTTGGAATGACAGTTCCATAGGATTTGTCCCTGGTCATGCTCAGCTATACAACGTCTAATAATACCATCTACTCCTTCTTTATAAAGATGTGGATCATCCCAAAAGTAATGTCTTAATTCATAGAAGAATTTTTTTCTTTTGTTGGTAAGTGAAACTAGGTGGTATGTATTTAGCAACAATATAATTAGCATAGTCAGCATACCAAGGAGTGTTATGAGAAACATTTATTGCAGCTAGTTGTTCATCAGGAAAGCTATCATCAATAAGTAGTGGGTCATCAAGGATATTTTCTAATCTAGACAAGTTGTCAGCTACGGGGTTCTCAGCTCCTTTCCTATCAGTGATATGTAAATCAAATTCTTGTAGCAAGAGAACCCACCTAATGAGTCTAGGTTTAGCATCTTTCTTTTCCATAAGATATTTTATAGCAGCATGATCAGTGTGAACAGTTACTTTAGAATCAACAATATAAGATCTGAATTTATCGCAAGCAAACACAACTGCTAAAAATTCTTTTTTAGTACTAGCATAATTTCTTTGGGCACTGTCTAGAGTTTTGCTAGCATAATGGATAACATTTAATATCTTATCGACTCTTTGTCCTAGAACATCGCCAACAACATAGTCACTAGCATCACACATAATTTCAAAAGGTAAGTTCCAATCAGGTGGTTGTACTATAGGTGCAGAAGTTAAGGCTTTCTTAAGTGTTTCAAAGGCTTCTAGACAATCATCATAAAAAACAAATGGAACATCCTATTGTAAAAGATTAGTAAGAGACCTAAAATTTTTAGAGAAGTCTTTAATAAACCTCCTATAGAAACCAGCATGACCAAGGAAACTACGAATACCTTTAATATCTCGAGGACATGGTATTTTCTGAATTGCATCAACTTTAGCTTTGTCCACCTCAATACCTCGTTCAGAAATTTTATGTCCCAAGACAATACCTTCATTAACCATAAAGTGGCACTTCTCCCAATTCAAGACAAGATTAGTTTGCTCACATCTCTGCAAAACTCGATCAAGGTTGCTTAAGCAATCATCAAAAGAAGTTCCGTAAATGAAAAAATCATCCATGAAAACCTCAACAATCTTTTCACAAAAATCAGAGAATATAGCAGTCATACATCTTTGAAAGGTAGCATGTGCATTGCATAAACCGAAAGGCATACCTCTATAAGCATAAGTTCCAAATGGACAAGTAAAGGTGGTTTTCTCTTGATGAGGTTGTGAAATAGGTATTTGAGAGAAACCAGAATATCCATCAAGAAAGCAAAAGTGTGTGTGCTTAGATAATCTTTCTAACATTTGATAAATAAAAGGCAGAGGGTAATGATCTTTTCTAGTAGCTTTATTTAATTTTTTGAAATCAATTACCATTCTATAGACACTAACAATTCTTTGTGGAATAAGTTCATTTTTATCATTAGGAACAACAGTAATGCCTCCCTTCTTGGGGACACAATGAATGGGACTTACCCATCTACTATCAGCTATGGGATAGATTATACCTGCTTCCAGAAGCTTTAATATTTTAGTCCTTACCACTTCTTTCATCTTAGGATTCAAACGTTGTTGATGATCAACAACTGGTTTAGCATCAGGTTCCATATTAATCTTGTGCTGACAGAGAGTGGGACTAATGCCCTTAAGATCATCAAGAGTATATCCAATAGCAGCTCAGTGCTTCTTCAGAATTTTCAATAATCTTTCTTCTTCATGTTCTGAAAGGTTAGCACTAATAATAACATGCACTAAAAAAAGACACATCCGTGACATTTTGGGCCGAACGAATTTTTTTCTGTCATGCTTATGACACTTCTATGACGATAATTGGGACAAAACCCGGTATCATCATTGATGTGGTGGGCTCCTACTTCTATGACAAAAAATCATGACAGAAAATGGGCTTTTCGTCCTGGGCAGGCCGGAGATGCAGTTGCATGACATTCTTTGGGCCGTCCATGATGGAAAAAATCATGGTAGACGCGAGGGCGAGGAAAATATCGGGGAGTTCCCGGTTATGGTGGGTGGTCGGGGCCGAGCAATGCACGGAGGGATTGCGCATTTCTCTCATACACATACGCGCGTGGGTGCGAGGCGTTGGGCTCTAACTGAACCCGAGCGAGGCGTTCGCCTACTGAACCCGAGCGATTGCACTAGCTACGTGTTACTGAACCCGAGCGATCGATTGATCCTTGGCTGTTAACTGAACCCGATCGAGCGATTCCTTCGCTACTGCTGCTAACTGAAGCCGATTGAACCTGTTGCCTCTTGATGAAAAGTGAGCGTTGTTGGGGGTTGGATGAACAGTTCTCGGTGGGGGTTGGATGAATAGGACCTCGTGGTAGTAGAGGCCATTGCCGCTGGATGAACAGGACCCCGATCGAGACGGTTGGGGGTGGATGAATAGGACCCCGTGGAGGGCTGGTTGACTAGTAGCCGGTGGAGGGCTGGATGAATAGTAGCCCATGGAGGGCTGGTTGAACAGTAGCCGGTGGAGGCTGGATGAACAGGAGCCCATGGATGAACAGTAGCTGGTGGAGGCAGGAGGGAGACGCCGTGGATGAACAGTCACAGGTGGAGGCTGGAGGAGGTCGACGGTGGATGAACAGTAGTTCGTGGAGGCTGGAGCGAGGCAGTAGACGGTGGATGAATAGTAGCCCGTGGAGTCCCGTTTTGTGGTACGCCACACCCCTCCCGATGAACAGGACCCTCGTTTCGACCGTAGGAGGTCGAAGAGAAGTCTGTTTCCTCCGTTTTGCGGTACGCCACACCCCTCCCGATCAATAGGACCCCGTTTCGACCATAGGAGGTCAAAGAGAAGTCCGTTTCCTCCGTTTTGCGGTACGCCAGGCCCCTCCCAGTGAACAGGATCCCATTTTGACCGTAGGCGGTCGAACAGAAGGCTGTTTCCTCCATTCTGCGGTACGCCAGGCCTCGTTTCAGCTGTTCCGTCCAAGCCGGTTGGCTCCCGATGAACAGGATGCATTCCGTTGCCTCCTGATGAACACGACGCAGTTTCTCCGTTCCGACCTAGCCGGTTGGCTGCCGATGAACAGGACGCCGTCGCTGCTCTCCGCTGCCTCTCCATGTACATGAGCCCTGGCCATACGTATGTGTGAGTAGGTGTTCGAGACCCCGCCCGTATGTACGTACGTGTACACGATATTGACGGGACTAACTAAACAGCTACCGCTCCTTACTGGTCCAAGGTTCATCGTGGCAGAAAACCAATGGACCAGTATGTACATACACGCTTGCGACCAGAATGACAACGCCACGTAGCTTCGACCGGGTGGGTCCCGGCTGTCAGGGAGGATAAGGAGGCACTTCTTGCGAAGATGTAGCTGGTGGGTCTGAGCTGACAGGGGGAGGATTCTTTTTTTTTTGCGCATAATAAGGAGGCACTTCCTTGCGTGCGAAAATTGCTGGTGGGTCCATCTGTCAGCCTCACCGCATACAGTCCTCTTCCGATGGCTGTCGTTCATTGACCACGTTGACCACACCGCGCGGACAGCACCAGGTGGTGGACGACGGTGAGGCAGGGAACGACGCGAAGCCTGGGAACATGCTGAGGGTAGTACGAGGGTTGACTGGTTCGGCTGCGGTGTGAGGCTGCCGTCGCCGCAGAATAACAGGGGGTGTGGGTGAGTAGAGGGATGGCTTGGCCAGCGGTGGGAGTAGTAGGGGCGGTGAGGCCTCCGTGGCAGCACAGCCAGCCACGGGAGGCAGGAGGACGCGGTGGTTTGGACGGCTGGAGCAAGAAAATCAGAGGTTGAAGAAGCAGGACGACCGTTGGATGTTAACAATCCAACGGTCACTGGTGATAGAATCGTTTGTTGACTAAGTTGACAAAATCCTCCGTATGCGTCAACTTAGTAGGGCCACAAGTTAGCCTCCAAATCTAGTGGGCCCCAGCTATCATGGGGAGCACTCGTTATTTTTCGCTTAATAAGGAGGCACTTCCTTCATTGCCAAGATATAGCTGGTGGGTCCCAGCTGTCATTGGGAGGATTCATTCTTTTTGGCGTAATAAGGAGGTACTTGCTTGCGTGCGGCCATGGACCATGTGGGTCCCAACTGTTAGCCTCTCCATGTACATCCCTCTTCCGATGTTGTCGTTTGTTGACAACGTTGACCACGCCGTGCCGAGAACACCAGCGCGATGGAAGACGGCGAGACCCAGGAAGGGAATGACCCGGAGGCGGCGAAGCCACATTAGTGGAGGGATGTGGGTGAGTAGAGGGATGGCCTGGCTAGTGGTGGGAGTAGTAGGGGGCGGTGAGGCCTGCGCGGCAGCACAGCCGGCCACGGGAGGCGGGAGCAGGTGGTCCCGCCGGCGCTGGATTTGGTGGCTGGAGCAAGAAGATCAGAGATTGAAGAAGCACGACGGCGGTTGGATTGACATCCAACGGTTACGTCTGCTAGAATCGTTTGTTGACCTATATAATAAGTAAAAAAATCTTGCATACGCGTCAACTTAATAGGCCCACAAGTTAGACCATTCCCTATTTTTTTAATAATTTACAACTCATTGCAACTTCTTATGCAATTTATTGCAGTCCGTTTTTTTGTTGGCCAGGGCCAGGGTTAAAAATTTAAACGAAATTTCGCATATTTCGGTGGGGTCCAAACTATTTTTAATACCAAAATGTCGAGCCAGATTTAAAGTACTTTGAAGATATATTTAAATTAGGTTAAAGCCCAGTGAAATTGGAATCTGAAAATGTGAAAAAATTCAGAAATTATAAAGTAATTGCCAATTTGTCATCTGTTTTTTATATTTACAACCCATTTCATATTACTTTCAAGATTTGCAGCCATCTTAAAAGTGTTGCAGCCCATCAGGGCGTAGAAAAATAAGTAGGCCTGGATTGGGTATTCTTCAGAAAAAATAAACTGGGCTCATTTTCACAAAGAAAAAATAGCTGGGCTGGTCATGTGGTGAACGTAAAATATAAGCCTGGGCTAGACGGGCCACAGCCCAGTTGAAACCCTACTCCGTCTCAACAATAACAAAAAAAAATACTGCTCGAGCAGCTACGTCCCAGGTGTCAGCCGATCTTGTGCTATTCTCTTGTCTATTGACTATATACGCTGACAATGTCGTGGGTCCCAGCTATCAGGAAACCACTAGGAGGAAGCATTTTCTTTTTCTATACGCTGACAATGGAGTATATATAACAAAAAATGAGGAACATCCTTGTGTACGGCCATGGACATGGTGGGCCCCTACTGTCATCCTGTCCATGTACAGTCCTCTCCCGATTCCTCTTGTTTGTTGACCATGTTGACAACGCGAGAGGGCGGCGCCGCGGCGAGCGCACCAAAGCGTGCGGAGGACAACGGCGAGGCCTGGGACGTCGGCATTAAAGATTTAGGAGACAGTGGGGCGGCGATGCGTGCGCTGAGGCGCAGCCAGCCGTGGGAGGCGGAAGCAGGCGGCCCCGCCGGCGCTGGTTTGGTTTTGGCGGCTGGAGGAAGACAGGACTGAAGAAACACGACACACTATAAAAGCACCAGGAGTACTTAACAACCTTAACTGAAACCAGCAGGGGTACTTAACAACCATAGCTGAAAGCAGTATGAGTACTTATACAGGTTCAACCGTACAAAGCACGCTTTGAACAGTGCTACTTTGCCTACAGTTAACCAAGGGTGAGGCCACCAAGCCCCAGGACAAGGCCCAGGCGCCACCCCGCGCATCCACAACCTTTTGAAAGCGGCTTCATCTCGCAATGTGGTCAATAAACAGGATATTTGCTTTAGAGCCATGGAAAAGCATGAGCATAACCTTCTATCCTATTCTCCAAGATGGACGGGCCTTCATTATTTGAGACCACCCATGAATAAGTATCTTTTCACCTCCAAGGGGAATGGAGTAGGTCAACATAAACATCATGTTGTGACCAAGCGCAAGTCTGACCCTACCATGGTAAGGCATCTGTATAGGAACAATAGAACTGGGCAGTTTCGGTTTCAAGAAGATCACAGCTGTAAAACTGTATATAAGCAAGAGTTTATGAACAACATATGTAACAGAAAACAGCTCGTACCATAAGTTTCTCGACACAGTTGGACCTGTTCAACGTGTGCAGCAGTGGCACACATATCCCACGTGGCCTTCCACCATTGAAACGCCCCACAAGGACCTCAAGACGATCAATAAAGTGTAGGAACTTGTGGATGTCATCCCAGTCAACTTCAGTGCCATCAGTAACAGTCGAGTTCTTATAGAATAACAAACAAGTAGCATGCTTAACTTTGAAATAACCTACACGTGCCACCAATTATAAGAAATATTAGTTAGAAGTACCATCTTCGTGAGAGAAGGGAATCACAAATCGTTGCTGCTTCTAAAGTTAAATTGTGATTAGTTAGACAGAATAGGTGGATTAAGAAGTAATCGAGGCAACAAGCAAGAACCAGATACAAAACTAACATGGATGAACTACTGGAACGACGTCGGGGTGGAAGATCACAGTGAAGATGAGACCAGGTTCTGCTATTTCCATCAACATTCGTGCGCCAACTTTCAGTCCGTAACACTTGAGAAAGTTTATCCAAGTTCGGCCATAAAAAAAGCAGCAATCTTCTTGGTTCATGAACCCAACTCGGAACTTATATCCATGGCTTGTCTTCAATGTGACCATTAAACTGGTGTATTCAGTTATGGCAAGGCCGACCATCTTGAGTACATGTGTTCTGGCAGAGCAAGGAATGCACTGCAGGAAAAAAATATGAGAACTCAATGTATTCGCTATCCAAATCTAGAAATAATTTCCTCATTCACGTCAGTGTTGACCATGGTACTAGTACCTTTTATCCAAATATAGCAATCCAAATTTCCAAATTAGTCGACAGCATGTTCAAAAACTCCCACCCTCCCGGATAGAAAAGAGGATTCTAGGAACATACTGTGCGCGTTTTAAAATCCTGTGTTAGGATGAGAAGGAACAAGTGTGGCGTCTCGCCGAGGGCGCAGAAACCTCTAGGGTCCTCGCACTTTGGGCACTGCAAATGAAACACACTAGATTCAGTAGGAAGAAAAATGCATCAACGGTGGTGGCTGCCATCCTAGGATTACCTGCGACCAAGGGACTTGGATTTATCGGGGATGGATGAAGAATTCACACCTGGTTCTCCATGAGAAAACCCTATGCAATCGCCGAGAGGGGGTTTTCTCTGAACAAGCAGACGAGGGAGAAGTGAAATATTGCTGCTTCGTCCATCCAGCTTACTGCTAAAGCTGGAAAGGTGGGGGTTTTTGTGATTTGAGGGCTCATTGGTCATTACTGCGGCGCTACGACCGGGGTGAGTCTACTGTGCAGTTGTGCACTCTAATTTGGTGCATGGCACGTGGACCCCGTTGCCGGATGCCCCACATATCAGCTAAAGGAAGTAGAAAGGCAGGAGTAACTGGTTACGCATAAATATATTTTTTGACAGAGAGATACTCCCTTTGTAAAGAAATATAAAAATCTTTTATATCACAACTTTATACATAAGAAAAATCAAGGGGAATATATATAACATAATATGGGGGTTTAGCTGAGAATATAATACTCAGACAGGCTCATGGTTCTGGACTTTGGGCCATAGGCCGGTGGGCCTGCATGTTTTGGGGCCCATGTGTTCTACCTCAGCGCATTTCATATTGCAAGAGATCTGTACGGTGCTAGTTTTAGATGCTGTCGCAAGGCGAGTACAGAAAATTGAATAAAGCATGGCAGCTGTTAGAATGAAATCGAACGACAGTTCCTAACCAGCAATCAGAGTTGCAATTCTATCAACGATATCCTACGTGATAAATAATACTGTCGTACTACTTATACACACAGGACACTTGTTTCACCATGCCATATTATTACATCAAAATCTCTTGAAGGATAGATCAGTTCGGCAGTTGCGTGCTGCTACTGAAGAATTTCAAAGTTGATTTGGACCAGCTCTCCTTGCCGAGAAAGTTCAATTTTGACATCATCCCCTACCGCAAGATTTGATTTATATTTGAACCTTGACCATCCTTTAGCAACAATCCTCATGCGACCATCCTTTGTACTTACGGTATATTGAGCAGGTTCATTCACACCAAGGCTGCGCATGGTAAGATAAACTTGGCCACGGTCGCCCGGATTGTTGAACGACTCCCTCGTTGCTCTAGGAATTCCCTGTTTGCAAACAAGAAGACATACACAAACAGTTAGATCAACACAGTGAATCATGTGAAACAATATGGAAAGAAAAAATAACGAAGCACTTGGGCGGCCAATGCTTACCAAGAAGGTGGAGATGTCGGTTTTTGTAAGGACTTTGGTATATGCAGTGCGAACTGCAGCCCAGTCTGTTGCCGGTGCAACTGCTGGTTCCGTTGCCGCTGCATGAGCCGGAGCAGATGCAAGTGCAACTTCAAGTGTTGGTGCAGGTGCCGGAGCTGTTGCTGGTGCCCGTGCCGGTGCGACTGGTAGTGCCACCGCTGCTGCCGGAGAAGGTGCTCCTTGTGGAGCTGGTGCTGGTGTCGGAGTACGTGCCGGTGTCGATGCCCGATCCTCCGGTAGATCAGCCTGATCCACTGACGCGGTCGGTGCCCAATCCTCAGGTGGATCAGACTGAGCCGCTGCCGCTGTCAGTGCTAGAGCAAGTGCCGTCGGAGAAGGTGCCGGTGCTCGATCCGTTGCTGAAGGTGGTATCGATGTGCGAGACAGCAGCGATCGTCTCTGGTCTACTATGATTAGCTTTCTAACTTGACTAGGCTCCGTGACCTTGATTCGGTCTTTTTCTTCATTTCTTTTAAACACGAGAAGGAATAATTGTGGCGTGTTTGTTAAACCAAACTGCAGTCCATCATAGTGCTTCAGATTGTACTCAGACAACGGACTGATCCAATTGTGTCCAGTAATATAAGTGATGGACAGTGCCTTCGTTACTGACACGACATAATAAGTGAAACCTGCAAAAATAACCATCATAGAGCAAACCAAATGGTTTATTCTGTGACGAATGTCACATGGGCACATGGCAAAACCTGCATCGTAAAATTGCAGCAAAAGTAAGAAAACATGACATTAAATCAATAAGATTTAGACAGTAAATCAATAAGATTTACTTGATGTGACACGAGTGAATCCTTACCAGGAAATCACTATGTTCAAGTTGTAAACAGAAGATTGATCGTCCAATTACGTGTGGCATGCAGGGCCCCCGCTTACTCCCACAAGCAGAATAGTCCAAAGGTCATGACAAATCATATGGACCGAACATCCATGGGACTGGAAATCCTGGTGGGTGCGATAAACCCTGCAATGCATACAGATATTGGAGTGTAACCATAATTGATAAACCGTCCTTACAAAAAAGATGATCTGGATACTTCAAAATATACAGACTGAATTGAGTGGACAGACATTAACATAGATTGTTTTTAGGACTCACCACACAACAAAAGTGGCAGTACTAAACAATACAGGGTTCACACACACAAATCAAGTACTGAACAATAGTACTTACTACCGACAAGCAAAGTTGCACTAATTAAACTCTGGAGACTATTTCTTGCCACTGACTTACGAGATGTGCCCCGCATAACTGACTAGGCCATGGACTTCGTGAGAAATGTCTACCAGCACCATCACCATCTCGCTAACCTTGGAGAACCTAACAGAGTGGTCTTTCCACTCATAAACATGACGATGAAGATAGTCCGCATCAGATTTGTCGGGAAGCTTTACAAGAACCACACCCTTCGTAATCGAAGGCATAGCTAGGAAATTGTTGTGGTGAAGTACACCCTCGAGAACAAGCCTGACAACAATGCTATAGGAAAACACTAGTTCAGGACACGTGGCGACAAGGACATAGCAGCTGGATAGTTTAGCAGTAGAACTCATCCTCAGGTCTTCGAGTTCACACGGCATGACTTTGAGAACTTCATCTCCACCGCGGACCTGGTTCTAATTGAAACAGAAACCAAATATTTTATTACTACCTCCATTCAGAAATATAAGATGATTTTTGATATTTTACTCCATATAAGACTACATATACGCACATAAATGAGTGAACAAAGACACTAGAACATGTCTTCAAAGGCATGAGAGCAGAGGGATTACTTGCAATATCCATAACACAAGTTACTGAGGCTAATCTAATGTACTCTCTTAAAAAGTAGCATTGATGCTCATAAAGTATGTAACACCCTGGATTTTGCCCATTTTCTTTTTCTTTTGATTTTGGTCCGGATTCGCTTTTCTCTCGCTTGGTAGTCTTGAAACCTGGAGTGATCACCCTTCATTCTTCTTCCCGAGTGGCTTGCCAACCTCAAAACCATCCCAAGACCATGTCATTTTCATCTTGGACCAATCCCAATATTCTTTTTCTATTAAAGGAATAACCCAATGTCCTCCTGCATAAGGATTAGCTAGCAGTTGTTCTATCATACCCGAAGGAATTTCATAACCAATATTTTCAGTAGGTGCAGTAGGTTGAGGGGAAACTAATTGTGGTTCCGGTCGAGGTGATGATACCCCGAACAAACCCCTCAAAGGATGATTCTCCATAGTAGCAAGTGACAATGAATTTCAGCACACTATATAAATTTTTCCTTACCAATTTCCACTTACCAAGAGCGCTTCACTCCCCGGCAACGGTGCCAGAAAAGACCCTTGATGACCCAAAAGTATAGGGGATCAATCATAGTCCTTTCGATAAGTAAGAGTGTTGAACCCAACGAGGAGCAGAAGGAAATGACAAAGCGGTTTTCAGCAAGGTAATGTCTGCAAGCACTGAAATTGTCGGTAATAGGTGGTTTGATAGCAAGATAATTTGTACAAAGAAAGTAGCGGTAATGATAAATAAAGTGCAGCAAGGTAGCCCAATCCTTTTGAGGTAAAGGACATGACAAAACGGTCTCTAATAATAAGCAAAGCGTTCTTGAGGGTACACAGGAATTTCACCATATCACTTTCATCATGTTGGCTTGATTTGTGTTCGCTACTTTGATAATTTAATATGTGGGTGGATTGGTGCCTAGGTGTTGTTCTTACTTGAACAAACCTCCTACTTATGATTAACCCCCTCGCAAGCATCCGCAACTATGAGAAAAGTATTAAGATAAAATCTAACCATAGCATTAAACTTTTGGATCCAAATCGGTCCCTTACGAAGTAGCGCATAAACTAGTGTTTAAGCAACCCATCATCTAATAACTACTCCACAATGCATTCCCTTAGGCCCTAATAAGGTGAAGTGTGATGTAGTCGACGTTTACATGACACCACTAAGGGAATCACCACATACATATGATCAAAATATCAAACACATATCAAGTTCACATGATTACTTGCAACATGACTTCTCCCGTGACCTCAAGAACAAAAGTAACTACTCACAAATGATAATCATGCTCAAGATCAGTGGAGTATTAAATAGCATAATGGATCTGAACATATAATCTTCCATCAAATAAACCATATAGTGATCAACTACAAGATGTAATCAACACTACTAGTCACCCACGAGCACTAATCTAAGATTCCGGTACAAAGATTGAACACAAGAGATGAACTAGGGTTTCAAAGTAGATGGTGTTGTTGAAGATGTTGATGGAGATGGCCCTCCCAAAGATAGGACAGTTGTTGGTGATGACGATGGCGATAATTTCCCCCCTTCGAGAGGGAAGTTCCCCCGGCGGAATCGCTCCGCCGGAGGGCAAAAGTGCTCCTGCCCAAGTTCCGCCTCGAGACGGCGGCGCTTCGTCCTTAAAGTCCTCCTCTGATTTTTTTCTTTGTCAAAATGACTTTTATACAAGAAGATGGGCACCGGAGGTGGGCCGAGGAGGGCACAACCCACCAGGGCGCGCCTGGACTGCCTGCGTGCCCAGGTGGGTTGTGCCCACCTGGTGGCCCCCCTATGGTAGTTATTTGCTCCAATATTCTTCATATATTCCAAAACATTTCTCCGTAAATTTTCAGCTCATTTGGAGATGTGCAGAATAGGTGACTCTGACGTATCTTTTTTAGGTCCAGAATTCCAGCTGCCGGCATTCTCCCTCTTTATGTAAACCTTGCAGATATGAGAGAAAAGGCATTAGAATTACTCCATAACGCATTATTATGCGTAAAAACATTATACATAACAGTAGGAAAACATGATGCAAAATGGACGTATCACTCCACACATCGATAGACTCCTGCCTGCATCTAGAGTATTAAGTTCAAAAGAATAGAGTAACGCATTAAGTAAGATGACATGATGTAGAGGGATAAACTCAAGCAATATGGTATAAACCCCATCTTTTTATCCTTAATGGCAACAATACAATACGTGCCTCGCTACCCCTGCTGTCACTAGGTGAGGACACCGCAAGATTGAACCCATCACAAAGCACCTCTCCCATGGCAAGATAGATCAATCTAGTTGGCCAAACCAAATCAATAGATCGGAGAGAAATACAAATCTATCTTAATCATGCATAAAAGATTTCAGAGAAGGCTCAAATAATATTCATAGATAATCTGATCATAAATCCACAATTCATCAGATCTCAACAAACACACCGCAAAAGAAGATTACATCGGATAGAACTCCAAGAACATCGAGGAGAACATTGTATTGAAGATCAAAGAGAGAGAAGAAGCCTTCTAACTACTAGCTATGGACCTGTAGGTCTGTGGTAAACTACTCACACATCATCGGAAGGGCAACAAGGTTGGTGTAGCGGCCCTCCGTGATCGAATCCCCCTCTGACAGAGTGCCAGAAAAGGCCCCAAGATGGGATCTCACGATAACAGAAGCTTGCGGCAACGGAAAAGTATTTTTGTGGATGCTTCTGATGTAGATGGAATATTTGGGTATTTATGGAGCAAGAATTAGGGTTAGGGGAGTCCCGAGGTGCCCACAAGACTAGGGGGTGCGCCCCCCACTAGGGCGCGCCCTCAGGGCTTGTGGCCCTCTCGTGGCTCCTCTGCCCTCCTCTCCAAGTCTCCTGGCTTTCTTCTGGTCCAAGAAAAATCATCGTAAAATTTTATTCCGTTTGGACTCCATTTGATATTGATTTTCTGTAAAAGGCAAAAACAAGGAAAAAACAGCAACTGGCACTGGGCACTAGGTTAATAGGTTAGTCCCAAAAAATGATATAAAATAGTTCCAAAATGCATATAAAACATCCAAGATGGATAATATAATAGCATGGAAGAATAAAAATTTATAGATACGTTGGAGACGTATCAAGCATCCCCAAGCTTAATTCTTGCTCGTCCTCGAGTAGGTAAATGATAAAGATAGAATTTTTGATGTGGAATGCTACCTAACATGTTTATCAATGTAATCTTTCTTTTATGTGGCATGAATATTTAGATCCATAAGATTCAAAACAAAAGTTTAATATTGACATAAAAACAATAATACTTCAAGCATACTAAATAAAGCAATCATGTCTTCTCAAAATATCATCGCTAAAGAAAGCTATCCCTACAAAATCATATAGTCTGGTCATGCTCTATCTTTATCACACAAAGTATTTATCATGCACAACCCCGATGACAAGCCAAGAAATTGTTTCATACTTTTAATGTTCTAAAGCTTTTTCAACTTTCACGCAATACATCAGTGTGAGCCATGGATATAGCACTATAGGTGGAATAGAATATGGTGGAGGTTGTGTGGAGAAGACAAAAAAGGAGAAAGTCTCACATCAACTAGGAAAATAAATGGGCTATGGAGATGCCCATCAATTGATATCGATGCAAGTGAGTAGGGATTGCCATGCAACAGATGCACTAGAGCTATAAGTGTATGAAAGCTCAAAAAGAAAACTAAGTGGGTGTGCTTCCAACTTGCTTTGGTGTCTTGTGGGCCCCACCAGATTCCCCTCTGTTGCTTCCTTGGCTCCCAAGTTGTCTTCTGGACAGAAAAAAATTCTCCAAAAAGTTTCATGGCATTTGGACTTCGTTTGGTACTGATATTCTGCGAAGAAACAAGCAAAAAATAGCAACTGGCACTGGGCACTATGTCAATAGGTTAGTCCCAAAAAATGATATAAAGTTGCTATAAAATGAATATTAAACATCCAAGAATGATAATATAACAGCATGGAACAATAAAAAATTATAGATACGTTGGAGACGTATTACACTCCCGCTGGGCCGCTGCCCTGCGCCGCCCGCTTCGCCTCGCCGTCTTCCCGCGCACGGCTTCGCTCCCCTGCCGACTGCTGCTGCACTTGCGCCGGCGCGCCGTCCCCTATGCTCGCCGCTGCCGCGGCAGCTCCAACCGGCCTGCGCGCCCGCTGGTGGCGCCCTGCCGCTCCCTGCCGGCCAGCCCGCTACCCCTCGGCGCCGCCCGGGTGGTCCGCCCCGCCCAGCTCCACCGCCGGCACGGGGCCAGGTCGACGCCCGCGTGCCCGATAACCACGCCTCGCCCATGGCCCTGTGCCACTGAGCGTGGGGCCCGCCCCGAAAAAAAGGAAAACCGAAAAAGAAAATGAGAATAAAAAATAAAAATAAATAAATAATTACTTAATTAGTAATTTAATTAATTAACTTAGTTAACTAATCTAGTTAACCTATGAATTTATGAAAGGTGGGCCCGAGGACCTAGTTGACCAGTCAACTGTTGACTGGGACCCCCTGGTCCCACCTGTAAGCCATTGCTGGGTACACCAAGTGTGTACGCGTAGCATTTTACATTTAATTTCGAATTATATATTTTTTCAGAATATGTTTAAAACTTAGAAAAATCGTACAAAATTATCTGTAACTCGGATGAAAATACTTTGTACATGAAAATTGCTTAGAAAAATCTAACGATTTTGAATATGCCATCCGTTCGTCTGTCACACGTCCCTAGCATGGTGAACATGGAACTGTCCCCCTCTGTTTCATCTGTTCAAAAATGTCAAACTTCGGGAAAACATTCTCGGATGTTTCCCCCCTTCGCCGGTATCGTGTAGCACTGCGATAGGTCACCCCTAGCACTGCCTGTTGTCATGTCGTGCATCTGTGTTACACGTGTGTGCTTTATATTTACTGTTTCTTCCTCCTCTTCTCTCTGGTAGACCCCGAGACCGCTATTGATACCACCGTGATCGACTATGTCACCGGCGACCCTTCTTCCTTTTCAGCAGAGCTTCCAGGCAAGCAAACTCCCCTTGATCATTCCATATCGCCCAGTTCCTTCTCTCTCATGCTTGCATTAGATTTTGTGATTGTATTTGATTGCTCCTATATTTGATGCATAGCCTTCTTTTGTAACCTGTTGTTGTCCCTTACCTGCTTATCCTAAAACTGCTTAGTATAGGTTGGTTAGTGATCCATCAGTGACCCCTCACCTTGTCCCAGTTGCCCCAGCTTGATGACCGATGATTCGATCAACATGATCGATGTACAGAGCCCGACACATCACATCACACCCTCTTTGTTTCTCGACTCTGCAGAGCTACTATCGAGTGCCGAGGGTGATACCTCGTAACACACTTTTGATGATAACTCTGTAGTGTAGCTATTCGGTCGTGGTCATCGAGGGTGATTCCTCCTTTACCACTCCCGACATGACTCTGTCGTGAAACACCTCAAGTGTCGACCTCGAGGGTGATTCCTCATACGTTCACCTTGACGATTACATCAAGTGGATTCCATCGAAGGTGATTCCTCGGATTCCCCCTTAATGTTATGGACACACATTTACCTAGACTTTACTTGAGACCATTGTTGAAGTCGGGTCGGCCCCGAGGAGTACCCGCGAGATATGTGAAGTCGGGTTGACTGTGGGGGTATCCGCTGTCGGTGTCAAAACCGGCGGATCTCGGGTAGGGGGTCCCGAACTGTGCGTCTAGGATCGATGGTAACAGGAGACAGGGAACACGATGTTTACCCAGGTTTGGGCCCTCTTGATGGAGATAAAACCCTACATCCTGCTCTTGTTTATATTGATGAATATGGGTGTTACAAGAGTTGATCTACCACGAGATCGTAATGGCTAAACCCTAGAAGTCTAGCCTGTCTGATTATGATTATGATTGCGGTTGCCTCTACTGACTAAACCCTCCGGTTTATATAGACACCGGAGGGGACTAGGGTTGTACAAAGTCGGTTTCAGAGAAAGGAATCTTCATATCCGAGCGCCAAGCTTGCCGTCCACGCCATGGAGAGTCCTATCCGGACACGGGAGAGAGTCTTCTGTCTTGTATCTTCATGGCCCATCAGTCCGGCCCACATTATGTAGCCCGGACGCCCGAGGACCCCCTAATCCAGGACTCCCTCAGTAGCCCCTGAACCAGGCTTCAATGACGATGTGTCCGGCACGTAGATTGTCTTCGACATTGCAAGGCCGGTTCCTCCTCCGAATACTCCAAAACAGACTTCGGGCACAGAAAACGTGTCCGGCTCTGCAAAACAAGTACCACACACAAACATAGAGAGTATAATATTTCACGAGTCCAATCCGCTGACACCTTTTTGTAACGCGACACCACGCTCCTGCACGGTCATTATTTCGAACCGTTTCTTAGCCTCCCGCTCCACGCTTTAAGATGCGGTTTCCAGTGGCACGCCTTGTCACAGTAGAGATCGTGTCCCTTTATTACGGGATTCTCATCAATACGGGTGTGGGTAATCCAATCGTGCCATTTGCACGGCCCTTGGGAATAGGCGAGTTTTAAGGCGAGTGGGGAGGCACTTGATATTCACTGCCTTTATAAGGAGATAAGGATTCACCCCTTTCACCCACGCCTGTTCTTTCTCTGCCTCTCCATTCTCGAGCTCCAGCGCCCAAGTTCTCATCTTTTCCGCCTCAAAGAAGCACTCCGACCATGTCCAGATCCGGAGCGCAAGGCAAGTGGATGGCCTCCTCCGTCAAGGAGAAGGACATCACGAAGCTCCGGGAGGCGGGGTATTTGGCCAAGGAAATCGCCCATCGGCTTCCGGCCAAGGGACAGGTCATCCCCACCCCCAAGCCTCATGAGAGGGTCGTGTTCATCCCCCACTTCGTCCGCGGGTTAGGGTTTCCTCTCCACCCTTTCGTCCGCGGACTTATGTTCTACTACGGGCTAGATTTCCACGATCTAGCCCCAAATTCCTTCCTCAACATCTCGGCATTTATTGTCGTGTGTGAGGCCTTCCTCCGCATCCCACCCCACTTCGGACTGTGGCTCAAGATCTTCAATGTGAAGCCGAAGGTGGTGGACGGCCAACACGCAGAGTGCGGAGGCGCCATGGTGAGCAAGATGCCCAACATCACATGGCCCCAAGGTACCTTTGTAGAGACCGTCAAAGGGTGGCAACAACTGTGGTTCTATATCACAGAGCCCCACGACGCTACCTGGGCCGCGGCTCCCGAATTCAAGTCCGGAGCCCCAATGCGGCTCACCTCCTGGCTAGAGAAGGGCCTGAATTGGTCGTCGTCGGACGAGCTGACAGCACTGCAGGCGCGTATCCAGAGCATGGTGGACAAGAACATCAAGCTTGTCAATGTGATCCAGGTGATGCTAGTTCGCCGGATCCTTCCATGCCAAAGCCGGACTTGCCATCTGTGGGAGTTCGATCCGGCCGTGCACCAGACCTTGCAACAGTTCTTCGGAACTACGGACGAAGACATCTGGAAGGTGCTTTTTAAGGCCAGCGAGAAATGGCCGGAGACGACCGTGGACCGCGGGCACGACCTGGCCCATCCCGCCAGTCCGGTATGTTTTTCGTGCTTTCAAGGTGTATCCTTTACTTGCTTGCTCAGGGAGAATGCCTAAGCCTCCCTATTTATGTTTTTCAGGTCTGGACGAAGAAGGCAGAGCGGATCAAGTGTCCGCCTCTGCTGCCCGAGGAACCAGCCATCCCGCTTCTGACGAAGATGCTGGTCCCGGCGCCCTACCAGGCGCCAGAGAAGAAGGCCAAGAAAAAGGCCAAGGAGACCAGAAGTGGCCTCTGTCGCAAGGGAACTTCGGACGCGACGTCCGAAGACGCCGAAACTCACTCCTCCGCCACAGAGGATGACAAGGAGGAGGAGGAAAGCAACTCTCCCCCTGAGGGGGGAAGGAAGAAAAGGGCGGCCTCCATAAATCTGGAGGCAGAGGCGTCCAAGAAGGGGAAGGTCTCCCTTGCGGATAACTCCGCGTGGGACGTCGATAGCAGCCCAGAGCGGCGCCCCCGAGATAAGCCCCTGGCCGGATCGTGAGTACTCAAAGACCCTGACGCATTCATATATCCAGCCTCTTTTCTCCATAGTTTTAACATGTTGAATCACGTACTTGCAGTCCAGTTCGTTCCGACCTCGAGTGATCCTCATCCTCGGGGAATTCGCTGGACCCGAAGGTGATGGACAGCGGGTCCCTTCCGGCGGCCTCCTCTCCCAAGGCCATGGATGACACCGAGGTGTTGTCCCAAAGGATCCCAGGCCAGGGAGAGACGCAGGAGGCCGTCAGTGCGGCGCCAGAGGGTGAAACCTCGGCCGCCGGACACATGGGGGAGCGAATCCCCGTGGAGCCTGGCAATGGAGGCCAGGTCCAATTCGGCCCTCAGTCGAATACGGTCCCGGAGACCTATACGGCTCCAGAATCCGGCAAGCAGCCTCCTTCGAAAGAAGGGGGTGTGCCCATTTCGCCGGTGACCTCTGTCCAACCAGAGGCACCCTACTGGAAGCGCTGCGAAGTGCTTCCATTATAGAGGAGCACCGTGCCCTCATGGGTACGGTGATTGAGAAGATTCAGTCCGCGAAGAGCGGACTGACTGAAGCCTGCAAAAGCCGTCTAGCAGGTTTTGAGGTATGAAACGCAATTATGTAAAAAGAATATCACAGTATAGACAGTAGCCCCTGAGATACTGTCCGTGGTCGAAAAGAAAAGCTGGACAGAGGATCAAACAATTTTCGCAGGAGACTAACCATACATGTCTATGTGAAAAAGCAGGCATCGCTGCTGGCTGCGACCTCCCAGGCTGCCGAAGTCTCCGGACTGAAGCAGAGTCTGGAGCAGGCCGAGGAAGAACTCGGCCATGTGAAAAAGCAGCTGGAGGATAAGCAAGGTATGCCATGACCTTCTGTATATCAGAAAGGATAGATGATTTGCATTGACCATAGTGCCATGATATTTGTAGGAGCGACGACTGAGGTGGAGGCCCTTAAAAAGGCGCTGGCCGAGGCCCAGAAGAGAGCAGCGGAGGAACAATCCGTCCGTGAAAAGCACGAGGCCAGGGTCGGTGAGGTCCAACAAGAGCTCCAGGACGCTGCAAAGAAATGCGAGTCCTTGGAGCGCAAGATTACGGATCAAGAGTCCGAGCTTGCTAAGGCCCACCAAAGCACACAAGAGGCCCGGGTTGATACCCAGGGCGCCCTCCAGGAAATCCAAGAGGCCAGGAAAATCGTGGCGGGTAAGGCCTTTATAATGCAAAGCAAATTTGTGAAGAAAAGGTACCTCTTCCTGACCCGGATTTGGAGTTCTCCAGGAGCGTTTGCGGATCTGCCGCGCAGCATTGCAGATGCTGCAGAATTCTTCCGAGCCGAAGAGGGGAGCTCAACGGAGAAGCTGTTCTGGTCACAATACCTTGCACCAGAGCATCCGGTGCCCCTTAGTGATCAGCTGAAACAGCTGACCGAACTGCATAGGGCGGCCGAATTGGCCATGAAGGATTTGATAATCCATTTATGGCCTGCCGAAGCCATACCCCAAAGCTACTTCGGGCTCGTGAAACGACTGGTTGGTGCCTGCCCTCGGCTTGATGCCATCAAGCGGTCGGTCTGCATCGAAGGTGCGCGGATGGCCTTCGCCCGTGTCAAGATACAGTGGGCGAAGATGAACTTCGTCAAGCTCGCGACCGAGGGACCGCCCGTGGGCAAGGAGCACCACACGCCCGAGCGATATTTTGAGGATGTCCTGGAGGGATCCCGCATTGCAGCGGAGCAGTGTGCAAAAGACATTATCTTCGGATGAATATTTTATCCTGTCCTGCACAATGAAACAAAACTGATATGTAATATAATGTTAGTGTTTATATCAAGATTTTTCCTCCTGTGCGGCCATTTTATTAAATCTGAGAGTTGGCCAGTCTTCGGCTTCAGCCCCCATGTAGGAAGTGCGGGGGTGTTCGGGATAAAATCTTAACACTCTTTATCCACAGTTTGGTCCTTGAAGGAGGTGTTTAGCGCAACGAACCAGGCAACCGGACTATGTGGCTTTATCACCCTCACTTAGCCATAGGAGTTTTATAATAGAAATTTAGGCGCAACCCCTAGTATTCGTGAATCCAAACTAGGGTGCTGTAAACACCAGATCGGGTAAAGACCGATTCATCGCATAATGCGGAAAAAATCGCAAAAGATTTGTAACCTCCGAAGAGCTGACCGGCTCACGCCGCATCATGACAGTCAGTTTTCGGCTTTCTCTACTGAGGTGCTCATCCGGATGAACCAGGGCACAATCGCAGTAGTTCTCCCTTTACTACCCTAGCCGATATAGCGGAACCTAAGGTAGTAAGCACAGGAGCCGGGCAACCCAACTATTGACCAAAGACATGATTTGGAGCCAATGCATATAATGCTAAATTCGGGGTGCCGAACTATACTATAAAAAGTGTTCGGACTTTGTTGCCGTAATATGGGGTGCAATAAAGCCCCTGGCAAAGTTAGGCCGTACCAAAGTGTACGGGCGTAATGGATAAGATTATCAAGAAAAAATGAAGTAGTAAGCTAGTGCCGCAGAAGTTAGGCCGCGAACTGTTTCCATTACAAATATATTGAGATGTCAAAGCGTACAAGTAATGCGATAAGCAACAGGGCTATTTTACATGCCATGACCAAGGGAGAGCTGCGTGAGGGTCCTGAGAACAGGTAGAGTGATCGTCAAAAAGACTTCCTAGAGATTCCCATATACCGCAATGCTTCTTGCTATCTTGGTGTATCTATCCTTTGAAAGGACCGATGATCAGGCCGTCTTGAGGGGCCTGTGGAAAACCTGAAAAGGATGAAAAAGAAAAAGTGAGAGTACATGTGTCCAGGGAAGGTCGAGCCGTATTATGGACCACAATATAGTTATGCCTCCGTCTATGCCCATGGTATTTTAAGTGCGTAGTTATGTACGCGTGGTACGTATGCCACCATTCGGCCAGGATGGAGATGGAGGCCGGATTGCTAGTCTAACTCCTGACGAGCCGGACTGTTATGCTGCGGAGTAGTCCGAATCCGCTTGACAGTGTCCGAGAGCTTGGACGCTAAATTAAGATTCTGCTTGGCAAGGCCGCTCTGTACTTCCGCTGCCAAGGCCGCGGTGTGCTCCTCAGTACGGAGGGAGCGCTCCGTGTTTCCATTAACTGTTATGACACCGCGTGGACCCGGCATCTTGAGCTTGAGATAAGCATAGTGTGGCACCGCATTGAATCGAGCAAATGCGGTTCGTCCGAGCAGTGCATGATAGCCGCTGCGGAAGGGGACGATATCGAAGATCAACTCTTCGCTTCTGAAGTTGTCCGGGGATCCGAAGACAACCTCCAGTGTGATTGAGCCCGTACAGCGGGCCTCTACACCTGGTATGATTCCTTTAAAGGTAGTTTTTGTGGGTTTGATCCTCGAGGGATCGATGCCCATTTTGCGCACTGTATCCTGATAGAGCAGGTTCAGGCTGCTACCGCCGTCCATGAGGACGCGCGTGAGATGGAATCCATCAACAATTGGATCAAGGACCAGTGCGGCTGAACCGCCATGATGAATACTGGTCGGATGGTCCCTGCGATCGAAGGTGATTGGGCAGGAAGACCATGGGTTGAATTTTGGGGCGACTGGCTCCATCGCGTAGACGTCCCTGAGCGCTCGTTTATGCTCCCTCTTGGGGATATGAGTAGCGTATATCATGTTCACCATTTTAACCTGGGAAGGGAACTTCTTCTGTCCTCCTGTGTTCGGCGGAAGGGACTCGTTGTCATCGTCCTCGCTTTGCGACCCCTTCTCCTTGTGTTCGGCATTTAACTTGCTGGCCTGTTTAAAAACCCAACAGTCTCTGTTGGTATGATTGGCTGGTTTATCAGGGGTGCCGTGGATCTGACATGGACGATTGAGTATGTGGTCCAAGCTGGATGAGCCCGTATTGTTTCTTTTGTATGGCTTCTTCCGCTGGCCGGACTTGGAGCCACTGAAACCGGCGTTGACCACCGTGTCATCGGCAGTGCCACCATTGCTTCGGCGCTTGTGCCTGCTGCGTCAGGGCTTGCCATTGCTATTCTTGGCTTCAGAGGTACCGGCATCGCTTGCAGTGTTATTGCTACGAGCTAGCCAACTATCCTCGCCCGCACAAAAGCGGGTCATGAGTGCCGTGAGGGCTGCCATGAACTTCGGTTTTTCTTGGCCGAGGTGACGGGCGAGCCATTCGTCGCGGATGCTATGCTTAAAGGCCGCTAGGGCTTCGGCATCCGGGCAGTCGATGATCTGGTTCTTTTTAGTTAGGAACCTGGTCCAGAATTTCCTGGCCGACTCTCCAGGCTGTTGAACTATGTGACTTAAGTCATCGGCATCCGGAGGTCGTACATATGTGCCTTGGAAGTTGTCGCGGAAGGCGTCTTCCAAGTCTTCCCAGCTGCCAATAGAGTTTTCAGGCAGACTGTTTAACCAGTGCCGAGCTGGCCCCTTGAGTTTTAATGGGAGGTATTTGATGGCGTGAAGGTCAGCACCGCGGGCCATATGAATATGGAGAAGAAAATCCTCAATCCATACCGCGGGATCTGTTGTTCCATCATATGATTCGATATTTACGGGTTTAAACCCTTCTGGGAATTCGTGCTCCATTACTTCATCAGTGAAGCAGAGGGGGTGTGCAGCGCCTCTATATCGGGCCACGTCGCGACATAGCTCGGATTGAGTTCGTCGGCAGTCTTCGGCCCGGGCGTGGTTATGTTTGTCATGTCTGGCTTGATAGCTGTCGTCGCGCTCCAGGGCATGCCCCCGTGATCTGTAGATTGATCTGGACTGACCTGCTCTATTGTCCAGGTCCTGCCGCAGGTCATATGTATGACCCCAGGCTGTTATGTCTCTGCTTTTGCGGCAAGGTAGTATGGGCTGGTGTTTGGCTTGAGTTGCCGCTTTGTCCCGGCCACGTGGTGGTCGGTCAGCCGCATTATGTGTTGATGGCATGGGCTTAAGTGCCTCGTCGTTAAATTGGGGTATGAGTTTACGCCTCGGATAACTTTTGATGGGGCGCTCGAGTCCGTATTCCTCGGCTGCCAGGACATCAGTCCATCTGTCGTTGAGTAGGTCTTGATCAACTTAAAGCTGCTGCTGTTTCTTTTTCAGGCTCCTCGCAGTGGCTATTAGCCGGCGCTTAAAGCGCTCCTGCTCGACGGGTTCCTCAGGCACGATAAAGTCTTCGGTGCCGAGGATCACCTTATCTTCGGAGGGTGGAAGATAGTTGCTGTCCTCCGAGTCTTTGTTTATGGCCTGTTCATCAGGGCTGGCTTGCCCATCTTCCCTATCGTCCTGTTCGAAAATCGGCTCGACGGGATCTTCTTTGTCTTCGGCATCATCCGGAGTATTGTTTTCTCTCGTGCCGGTATTGCTGTCTTTTCCACGGCGTGATTTAGAGCGGCGCCGCTGACGTCGGCACTTTGGCCGTGTCTCAGGAGGTGTATCCTCGACTGGATCTTTCTTGTTATCGCTGTTATTCTCTTTGGGGGTATCCACCATGTACACATCATACGAGGAGGTGGCTGTCCAGCGCCCAGTAAACGGCAGGTTTTGGGCCTGCTCCTCTCCGGCATCATCATCCATACCGTCGATGTCTTCGGAGTCGTAATCGAGCATGTTGGTTAAGTCTTCGACAGTGGCAATGAAGTAGTCGGTGGGTGGGAAGCGAAATTCTCCGTCATCAGCCTCCAGTTCAAACCGGATATAGTTCGGCTGTGAGTCCCCCGCTAAGGAGAGGGTTTTTAATGAGTTTAGCACATCACCCAAAGGTGAGTGCCGGAAGATGTCCGCGAAGCTGAACTCGACGATCGGCGCCCGATCAAGCTCGATGGGCACGGACGCACGCGGTTCGGAACCTGTGGCCGGAGACAAATCCGAGGTTCCGATGACACAGATCCCGTTCGAAGTTGGGTCTGTGTGCGGCTCCAACGCCGTTGAGTCTGCGGCTTCCGTGGCGGGGTTTAGCTTCCCATCCTCGGATGGCGCAGTCTGCTCCGGATCTAAGGTCAGAGCAGTTACAAGAGCTATATCCCGGGTATGATCCGATGACAGATTTAGGTCATGTTCATCGCGGTGGCAGGGAGCGGCTGCCATGGGCTCGAATCCGTCGAAGATCAAGTCTCCGCGGATATCAGCAATGTAGTTCAAGCTTCCAAATCTGACCTGATGGCCAGGGGCGTAGCTATCGATCTGCTCTAGATGGCCAAGTGAGTTGGCCCGCAGCATGAAGCCGCCAAATACGAAGATCTGGCCGGGGAGAAAGACCTCCCTCAAGGCAGCATCGTTGTGGATGATTGATGGAGCCATCGAGCCTTCTAGCGACGACACAGTGGAACTCTCAATGAAAGCACCAATGTCGGTGTCAAAACTGGCGGATCTCAGGTAGGGGGTCCCGAACTGTGCGTCTAGGATCGATGGTAAGAGGAGACAGGGAACACGATGTTTACCCAGGTTCGGGCCCTCTTGATGGAGGTAAAACCCTACGTCCTGCTCTTGTTTATATTGATGAATATGGGTGTTACAAGAGTTGATCTACCACGAGATCATAATGGCTAAACCCTAGAAGTCTAGCCTGTCTGATTATGATTGTGATTGCGATTGCCTCTACGGACTAAACCCTCCGGTTTATATAGACACCGGAGGGGACTAGGGTTGTACAAAGTGGGTTACAGAGAAAGGAATCTTCATATCCGAGCGCCAAGCTTGCCGTCCACGCCAAGGAGAGTCCTATCCGGACACGGGAGAGAGTCTTCTATCTTATATCTTCATGGCCCATCAGTCCGGCCCACATTACATAGCCCGGACGCCCGAGGACCCCCTAATCGAGGACTCCCTCATCCGCGAGTGTTACTATTGCTGCGAGACTGAAGGGACATGCGGTACCAGCCCGATAGAGGTGGACATAAGTTCCCGACAGTCTCTGGATAGTCGGGTTGACCTGGAGGGTACTCGCGAGATAATTATGAGGCACGGCCGGGCAGGCAGACTGCCCTTGTGTGGGATGGGCTAGCCCTTGCCATACTTCCTCGAGACGGGGTGTCAGGAGTACTACTCTTCACCTTGAGCTCCCAATACACTAAGTGTTTGGGTATTTGATCTGAGTTGGCCACTGGCCTATGCGCACTAACCACCACGCGGGAACAGTTATGGGCACTCGGCATCGTACATTTCTTCCGAAAGCTCTGTCAGACATCCTGTTCAGCATTGTAGGCCTGTCGAGCCACTACCATCCAGGATGATGTGGTGCTTGTCCCGGCTCGTCGCATAACGACCCGAAGTGCAATGGGCGATGGGCCCAAGACCCCGGAGCGCTTAGGATGTAGACCGGCGGGGTCCTCTCCGTGGAGCCTAGGTAGGACTACGACATGTTGATCTTCCGAGGGCAGGCATAACCCAGGAAAGTGTGTCCGACCAGAGTAATCAAGCGTGTTGGGTTATGTGGTGCACCCCTGCAGGGAAGTAATCTATTCGAATAGCCGTGTCCACGGTAATGGTCGCTCGGAGTTGTATCCCGATCTATTACAACTAGAAATGGATACTTGAGACATGTGATGGATATGTTGGCTCCGGGATTGCTTTTTCGTAGGGAGTCGAGGAAGGATCTCAGGGCGTTAATGCTACAACATGCTTGTTAATTATAAAATGCTATTCTGTACTCTTCTAAATGATGCAAGATGCTTGAAGATGCTAGTCTTTGATAGGCTAGGCTTTCCCTTCTCCTCTAGCATTCTGAAGTTCAGTCCACAGATACAACTCATTTCTTTGATACTGATGCATACTTAGTATAGATCTCATGCTTGCGAGTACTTTGGATGAGTACTCACGGTTGCTTTGCTACCTTTTTTTCCCCTATACCCGGTTGCTGCGATCAGGAGGTGGATCCCAGGAGCTAGATGCCACCCCGTCGACTACTACTACTACCCCCGAGGGTGCCTACTACTACGTGGAGACCGCCGACGACCAGGAGTAGTTAGGAGGTCCCAGGCAGGAGGCCTTGCCTTTTCGACCGCGTTGCTTTTGTGCTAGCCTTCTTAAGGCATCTTTGTTTAACTTATGTCTGTACTCAAATATTGTTGCTTCCGCTGACTCGTTTGTTTTCGAGCTTCTGTATTCGAGCCCTCGAGGCCCCTGGCTTGTAATATGAAGCTTGTATTATTTTATTTGTGTCTAGAGTTGTGTTGTGGTATCTTCCCGTGAGTCCCTGATCTTGATCGTACACATTTGCGTGTATGATTAGTGTACGATTGAATCGGGGGCGTCACACATGCCACGCCGAGAGCACCAATGCGGTGGACGATAGCGAGGCCTAGGAAGGGAATGATCCGGAGCCGGGGAAGACTCGGAAGTGGTTGCCCACGCGGAGGGGAGTACACGGGTTTACTGGTTCGACTGCCGTCACCTAAAAATAACAGGAGGTGTGGGTGAGTAGAGGATGCCCTAGCCAGCGATGGGAGTAGGGTGGGCCGATGAAGCCTGCGCGGTAGCACAGCCAGCCATGGGTGGCAAGAGTAGGCGGTCCTGCCGGTGCTGGTTTGGGCGGCTGGAGCAAGAAGATAAGAGATTGAAAAAGCAGCACGGCCGTTGGATTAACATCCAACGGTCACTACTGCTAGAATCGTTTGTGGACCAAGTTGACGAAGCCTTGCGTACATGTCAACCTAGTAGACCCACAAGTCAGCCTCCAAATCTGTCGCTAACATCATAGAGCCAGAAATTTCTAGCCAAATTCAAATTAATTTAGAAATTAAACATACCTTAATTTAGAATCCTACGAAATTGTACCCGCACAAAAACAATGAAATTTAAAATATCAAAATCTGAAAGAAAAAAGGGATTTTGAAACTAATTGTATATTTGCTATATTTTGTGAATTTACAGCCCATTTCTTATTACTTATAGCCCATTTTTTTGGCAAGCCGAATGTATCCCTCATCATCTTGAAAGATTTCGGGCCCAGCAGGGTGGAGAAAAGCAAGTAGGCCTCCATTGGGTATTCTGCAAAAAATAAAATAGATGGGCTAGCCATTTTTAGAAAGAAAAAACAACAACTAGGCTTGTCATGCCGTAACCATATGAAATGAAAGCCTGGGCTAGATGGGCCATAGCCCCCGCACAACCCAGTTGATACCCTGCTCCGTCCCAAAACAAAAAAATACTGCGCGAGCTGCTGGGTCCCCAGTGTCAGCCGCTCCTTGTGCGGTTATCTTGCTTATTGATTACGTTGACAGTGGCGTGCGACCCAGGTGTCAGGAAACCATCAGGAGGAAGCATTTTTTCTTGTAATAAAGGAGGCACTTGCTTGCATACTGCCATGACCCTGGTGGGTCCATACTGTCATCCTCTCCACGTACAGTCATCTCCTTATTCCCCTCGGTTGTTGACCATGTTGACAATGCCGGAGGGCGGCGTCGTGGTGAGCGAACCAAGGCAGAGTATGATGGTGAGGCTTCGAACGGGAATGAACAAGATCCGAGGAAGATGTGCCAGAGTTTTAGGGTGCGATGTGGCGGCGATGCATGTGCGGCACCACATCCAGCCGTGGGAGGCGGGAGCAGGCGGTCCCGCCGGCGCTGGTTTGGCTTTGGCGACTGGAGGAAGAAGATACTTAAGAAAGATGATAGACGTTGAATGTCAATCAACCGGTCAAGGTTGGCACAATCATTTGTTTACTAAGCCGACACCACATAGCATACTTTTTTCACAAGAAAAGAAAAACTGGGTTCGTTCGCCAGATAACATTCCCAAAGCTGCCACCATTTGATCTTGCGTCGCAACTAAAACTGTCAGGAAAATGCATTCATTTGCCGTCCTCCTCCCAGGGAACGTTTGATTGCTTTTATCTACGTTGGTATTTCCCTCAGTAATGAAACCAAGGTTATCAATCCAGTAGGAGAACCAAGTAACACTATGTAAACAACACCTGCACACAAACAACAAATACTTGCAACCCAACGCGTAAGGGTTGTTAATCCCTCCTCGGTATTGAGATAGATTAAATTGTATGAGATTTGATAAATAGATCTAACTAAAACACAAAATAAAATCAATAAAGAAAAAGTGCAGCAAGGTATTTTTGCTTTAAATATGATAGAAAATAGACCCAGGGGTCGTAGTTTTCACTAGAGGCTTCTCTCGAGAAAATAGCATACGGTGGGTAATTTTTTTATTGTTGGGCAATTGATACAAAAGCGAATAATCATGACGATATCCAAGGCAATGATCATGTATATAGGCATCATGTCCAAGATTAGTAGACCGACTCCTGCCTGCATCTACTACTATTACTCCACACATCGAGCGCTATCCAACATGCATCTAGTGTATTAAGTTCATGAAAAAACAGAGTAATGCAATAAGAACGGTGACATGATGTAGCAAGATGTATTCATGTAGGAATAGACCCCATCTTTTTATCCTTAATAGCAACGATACATGTGTGTCATGTCTCTTTATGTCACTGAGATTGAGCACATTAAGATCAAACCCATCACAAAGCACCTCTTCCCATGGCAAGAAAAATCAATCTATTTGGCCAAACCAAACCAAAATTTTGGAGAAGAAATACGAGGCTATAACAATCATGCATAAAAGAGTTCAGCAAAGACTCAAATAATATTCATGGATAACATTGATCATAAACCCACAATTCTCCAGATCCCAACAAACACACCGCAAAAAAGAGTTACATTTAATAGATCTCCAAGAACATCAAGGGTAACATTGTATTGAGGATCAAAAAGAGAGAAGAATCCATCTAGCTACTAGCTACGGACCCGTAGGTCTGTAGTAAACTACTCACGCATCATCGGAGGGGCAACAAGGATGATGAAGAACCCCTCCATGATCGTTGCCCCCTCTGGCAGAGTGCCGTAAAAGGCCTCTAGATTGGATCTCGTGGTTCTAGAACTTGCGGCGGCTGGAGCTGTATTTCGTCGACTCCCATAGGGTTTTTGGGATTTTAGTGTATTTATAGAGGTCGAGAAGCTTCCCGTGGGCTCGACTACTCACCAGGGTGCGCTAGGGGCCCCTGTCACGCCTTGGTGCCTAGTGGGCCCCACGGGCCTCCTCCCGTGTGCTCCTTTGGCTCCCTGGGTGTCTTCTGTTCAGAAAAAATCTCCAAAAAGTTTTGTTGTATTTGGACTTCATTTGGTATTGATATTCTGCAAAGTAAAAAAACAAGCAAAAAATAGCAACTGGCACTGGGCACTATGTCAATAGGTTAGTCCCGAAAAATGATATAAAGTTGCTAGTGAATGAATATAAAACATCCAAGATTGATAATATAACAACATGGAACAATCAAAAATTATAGATGCGTTGGAGACGTATCAGCATCCCCAAGCTTAATTCCTGCTCATCCTCGAGTAGGTAAATGATAAAAACAGAATTTTGGATGTGGAATGCTACCTAACATGTTCATCACATATTCTTTTCTTTTGTAGCATGGACATTTGGACTTTAGATGATTCAAAGAAATAGTCTATAATTGACATGAGGACATCAATACTCAAGCATATCAACAAGCAACAATGTCTTTCAAAATATCAACACTAAAGAAAGCTATCCCTAGCCCATTATGCTCAATCATTGATCCATTCATGAAACACACTCAAATATTAGCTATGCCCAATGCACAAGTATGATAATAGTGTTCCCTAGTTGGTGCTTTATAAGAGAAGATGGAGACTCAATAAAAATAAAAATTGCATAAAAGTAAATGGATAGGCCCTTCGCAGAGGGAAGCATAGATTTTTAGAGGTGCCAGAGCTCAAAGCTTAAATTGAGAGATAAAATTGTTTTGAGAAGCATGCTTTTCCTGTCAACGAAAATGATCGAGAATTGCCAATACTTTCCATACTAGATAAATCATAGGCGGTTCCCAAATATAAAATAAAGTTTATTCCATTTTCCACCATTCTTTCACAATCCATGGCTAGCCGTATCCACAGGTGCCTTCCATACCAACACTTTCCAAGGAATTTATTATTGAAAACATAAATAAATTTTTTTCATTTCGGGACTGGGCATCCCTATTACCTGCCACACTCTTGTGCAATGACAAGTGAATAAACACTCATCTTGAGAATAACATATCTAGCATGGAAAATATTGGCCACCCCCTGCCGCATCATGAGCGGTACGGGCACACAAAAAGGAATTTCATTTTGAAAATTAGAGTTGGCACATACAAATTTACTTGGAACGACATGGAAATACCGCATATAGGTATGTATGGTGGACTCATTTGGCACAACTTGGTTTAAGGAGTTTGGATGCACAAGCAGTATTCTCACTTAGTACAAGGAAAGGCTAGCAAATAGATTGAGAAGCAACCAACCAAAAAACAAAAACGAGCATAAAGGAGCATTGCACATAACTAACACCAAATAATACACCACAAGTAGGATATAAGTTCATTGCATAACTATTGACTTTCGTGCTTGCATAGGGAATCACAAACCTTAACATCAATATTCTTACTAAAGCATAATTACTCACCAACATGACTCACATATTACTATCTCCATATCTCAAAACTATTACAAGGAATCAAGTTTATAATATCCAATGATCTCCATGAAAGTTTTTATTATATCCCCCTTGAATATCTATCACTTTGGGACTAATTTCATATATTACCATTGCTACTAGCAAGGCTCTCAAACAAATTTAAGTGAAACACAAGAGCATAAATATTTCTTCAAAATTTTCAACTCTCAAAATAATCTAAGTGAATCATGAGATCATTTCTTCAAAAAAATTACTAACTCTCAAAATAATATAAGTGAAGCATGAGAGCATTTCTTCAAAAATTAAACCACCACCATGATCAAAAAGATATAAGTGAAGCACTAGAGCAATTCCATAGCTCAAAAATTTAAGTGAAGCACATAGAGAAATTCTAACAAATCATAGCATCACTATGGCTATCTGAAATAGGTGTGTCCAGCAAGGATGATTGTGGCAAACTAAAAAGAAAAACAAGAAAAGACTCATATAATACAAGACGCTCCAACAAGCAAAACTCATGATACGTGACAAATAAAAATATAGCTCCCAGTAAAATTACCGATGGTCGTTAGAAGAAAGAGGGGATGCCTTCCAGGGCATCCCCAAGCTTAGTTCATTGGTACTCCTTGAATATTACCTTGGGGTGCCATGGTCATCCCAAGTTTGGCTCTTTTCACTCCTTATTCCTTCATCCATCATGATCTCACCCAAAACTTGAAAACTTCAATCACACAAAACTTAACAAAACCTTCGTAAGGTCCGTTAGTATAATAAAACAAATCACCACTCTAAGTACTGTTGCAAACCCATTCGTATTTTATTATTGCATTATACCTAATGTATTATAACTTTACCATGGCTTATACCCCCCGATACAATCCATAGATTCATCAAAATAAGCACACAATGCAACGAAAACAGAATCTGTAAAAAAACAGAACATTCTGTAGCAATCGGAATATTGACTATACTTATGTAACTCCACAAATTCTGAAAACTTAGGAAGACGTGGACAATTTGTATATCAATCATGTGTAAAATATTTAGAGCAAAAGCACGTTTTTGTGAATTTTCAAAATTTCGGAACTGGGCGCAAAAGTTTCTGTTTTTCAACAGGATCAAATCAATTATCACCCAACATAATCCTAAAGGATTTACTTGGTACGAACACTAATTAAAACATAAAAACACAATCGTAGCAGTAGCATAATTGTGTAAACACACAAGAATAAAAATAAAAAGAGAAAAATTTATTTTATTCATTGGGTTGCCTCCCAACAAGCGTTATTGTTTTATGCCCCTAGCTAGGCATAATGCATAGATTCAAGTATTGTCTTCTTTGTTTTTTGCTCCATAGCTTACCCTCATGATTGATTCATATGGTGGATTAATTCTTGTTCTAGGGAAGTGTTCCATACCCATTCTTAATGGAAGCTGAAATTTAATATTCCCTTCTTTCATATCAATCACGACACCTATAGTTCTTCAAAATGGTCTACCAAGTATTATGGGACAAGACGGATTGCAATCAATATCAAGAACAATAAAATCTATGGGCACATAATTCCTATTTGAAAGAATAAGAGCATCATTAATTCTTCCCAGAAGCTTTTTAATAGTAGAATCCGCCAAGTGCAAATTAAGAGTACATCACATAGAGATTTCAGAATTGTGGAAAAGCTAGCACCCAAGTCACATAAAGCATTGCACTCATAATTTTTTATCTTGACTTTAATGGTGGGTTCCCATTCATCATATAATTTTCTAGGAATTGAAATCTCTAGTTCCAATTTTTCTTCTAAAGCTTTCATCATCGCTTCTACAATATGTTTAGTAAAAGCTTTGTTTTGTTCATAGGCACTGGGTGAATTTAGCATGGATTGCAACAAGGAAATGCATTCAATCATGGAAGAACTATCATAATTAAAGTTTTTGTAATCCAAAAGAGTGGGCACATCACTAGCTAAAGTTTTTACCTCTCCAAACCCACTTCTATCAATTTTTTCAACAAGATTTTCACCCTCCGAATTATGGGAACACCTTCTAGCTAAAGTTAACTCTTCTTCAATCCCCTTAGCATCAAGTTTAATACTACTAAACAAGGAATAAATAGAAGAAGCACAAATTATCTTAACATCTTCATCATTATGGTGAAAGCAATCAGGCGAAAACGCTCTTTCTAAAAATTCTTTTTTAGCTCTAAGCATAGCGGTCCTTTTCTTACATTCATCCATGGAAACATATAAAGCTTTAATTGATTCATTGATACAACCTTGAGTGGAAAAATTTTAAACTTGAGATTTTCTACATCATAAGTAATTCTATCAATGCTCCTAGAAAAATCATCAATCTTATTCAATTTTTCTTCTATAGTAGTGTTGAAAACTTTTTGCGCATTGATAAATTCTTTAATATTACTCTCAAGATCAGAGGGCATCCTATTATTATTATTATTAGAATTACCATAGGAATTGCCATAATTATTAGAGGAATTTCCAGGAAAAGGCCTGGGATTAAAATTACCTCTATAAGCATTATTATTAAAATTGTTTCACGAGACAAAATTCACATCTACGGGATCACTATTTTGCTCAAGCAAAGTAGACAAAGGCACATCCTTAAGATCAACATGAGCATTTTTACTAGCAACCAATTTCATAAGTACATCAACTTTTTCACTCAAAGTACTAATTTTCTTCAACTGAATTGACCTTTTTACTAGTAGGTGCTCTTTCGGTATGCCATTGTGAATAATTTGCCATAATATTATCAAGAAATTTAGTAGCTTCACCCAAAGTAATCTCCATAAAAGTACCACCCGCGGCGGAATCTAACAAAATTCAATCCCGCATAAATTTTTTGTATAATCATCCATAGATTTAAATCATGAGTCGGACAATTTCTTAGCATTAACTCCATTCTTTCCCAAGATTGCGAAACATGTTCATGCTCAAATTGATTAAAATTTATAATTTGATTTGTAATGGAAATAATTTTCGCGGGAGGAAAATACTTGGTAATAAAAGCATCTTTGCACTTATCCCAAGAATCAATACTATTTCATGGCAAAGATGAAAACCAATTTTTTGCACGATCCCACAAAGAGAAAGGAAATAATTTTAATTTCACAATAACATTGTCCCCATCTTTTTTCTTTTGCATATCACACAATTCTATGAAATTGTTTAGATGGGACGCGTCATCCTCATTAGGATTATCGGAAAACTGCTCTTTCATAACAAGATTCAACAAAGCGGCATTAATATCATAAGACTCCGCACTAGCGGTGGGAGGAGCAATAGGAGTACTAATAAAATAATAATAATTAGTGTTGGAAAAATCACATAATTTTTTATTTTCTTGAGACATCGTGACTATGCAAATAAGATCACACGCAAAAAAATATCAAACAAGAAAAAGGCAAAGGAAAAATATTTTTGTATTTTTGTAAAAACTTTTTAGAAGTGGGGGAGATGAAAACGAGAGGCAAATAAAGTAATTTCAAGGAGATGAGATTTGTGATTAGGTACATGATAGATGTTGATGATGTCTCCTCGGCAACGGCGCCATAAATTCTTCCTAATTACGTGTATCTGCGTTGGTATTTCCCCGAAGAGGAGAGGATGATGCAACACATCAAAGGTAAGTATTTCCCTCAATTAAGAAACCAAGGTTATCAATCCAGTAGGAGAACCAAGCAACACTATGTAAACAACACCTGCACACAAACAACAAATACTTGCAACCCAATGCGTAAAAGGGGTTTTCAATCCCTTCTCGGTATTGAGATAGATTAAATTGTATGAGATTTGATAAATAGATCTAACTAAACAAAAAATAAAATAAATAAAGAAAAAGTACAGCAAGGTATTTTTGGTTTTAATATGATTGAAATAGACCCAGGGTCCGTAGTTTTCACTAGAGGCTTCTCTCGAGAAAATAGCATACAGTGGGTAAACAAATTACTGTTGGGCAATTGATAGAAAAGCAAATAATCATGACGATATCCAAGGCAATGATCATGTATATAGGCATCACATCCAAGATTAGTAAACTAACTCCTGCCTGCATCTACTACTATTACTCCACACATCGACCGTTATCCAGCATGCATCTAGTCTATTAAGTTCATGGATAAACGGAGTAATGCAATAAGAACGATGATGTGATGTAGACAAGATCTATTCATGTAGTAAGAGACCCCATCTTTTTTATCCTTAATAGCACTGATACATGTATGTCATGTCTCTTTCTGTCACTGAGATTGAGCACCGCAAGATCAAACCCATCACAAAGCACCTCTTCCCATGGCAAGAAAAATCAATCTAGTTGGCCAAACCAAACGAAAATTTTGGAGAAGAAATACGAGGCTATAACAATCATGCATAAAAGAGTTCAGCAAAGACACAAATAATATTCATGGATAGAACTGATCATAAACCCACAATTCATTGGATCCCAACAAAAACACCGCAAAAAAGAGTTACATCAAATAGATCTCCAAGAACATCGAGGAGAACATTGTATTGAGGATCAAAAAGAGAGAAGAAGCCATCTAGCTACTAGCTACGGAGATGTGGTAAACTACTCACGCATCATCGGAGGGATAACAAGGATGATGAAGAACCACTCCATGATCGTTGCCCCCTCTGGCAAAGTGCCGGAAAAAGCCTCTAGATTGGATCTCGTGGTTCTGGAACTTGCGGCGGCTGATACTATATTTCGTCGACACCCCTTGGGTTTTTGGGATTTTAGAGTATTTATAGAGGTGGAGGTCTGATACGTCCATTTTGCATCATGTTTACCTACTATTATTTATGATGTTTTTATGCATAATAATGCTTTTTGGAGTAATTCTAATGCCTTTTCTCTCATAATATGCAAGGTTCATAAAAAAGAGGGAGAATTCTGGCAGCTGGAAATTTGGACCTGGAAAAGCTACGTCAGGCCACCTATTCTGCACAACTCCAAACAAGCTGAAACTTCACGAGGATTTTTTATGGAATAAATAAGAAATACTGGAGAAAATAACCACCGGAGGGGGGCCACCTGGTGGGGACAAGACACCAGGGCGCGCCTGGCCCCCTAGGCGCGCCCTGGTGGGTTGTGCTCAGCCCGGCCCACCTCCGGTGCCCATCTTTTGGTATAAAAGTCATTTTTACCTACAAAAAATAGGGAGAGGACTTTCGGGACGGAGCGCCACCGTCTCAAGGCGGAACTTGGGCAGGAGCACTTTTGCCCTTCGGCGGTGCGATTCCACTGGGGGAACTTCCCTCCCGGAGGGGGAAATCATCGTCATCATCATCACCAACAACTCTCCCATCTTGGGGAGGGCAATCTCCATCAACATCTTCAACAGCACCATCTCCTCTAAAACCCTAGTTCATCTCTTGTGTTCAATCTTTGTACCGGAACTATAGATTGGTGCTTGTGGGTGACTAGTAGTGTTCATTACATCTTGTAGTTGATTACTATATGGTTTATTTGGCGGAAGATTATATGTTCAGATCCAATATGCTATTTAATACCCCTCTGATCTTGAGCATGATTATCATTTGTGAGTAGTTACTTTTGTTCTTGAGGTCACGGGAGAAATCGTGTTGCAAGTAATCATGTGAACTTGATATGTGTTCAATATTTTGATAGTATGTATGTTGTGATTCCCTTAGTGGTGTCATGTGAACGTCGACTACATGACACTTCACCATATTTGGGCCTAAGGGAATGCATTGTGGAGTAGTTATTAGATGATGGGTTGCGAGAGTGATAGAAGCTTAAACCCTAGTTTATGCGCTATTCCGTAAGGGACCGATTGGATCCAAAAGTTTAATGCTATGGTTAGAATTTATTCTTAATACTTTTCTCGTAGTTGCGGATTCTTGCGAGGGGGTTAATCATAAGTAGGAGGTTTGTTCAAGTAAGAACAACACCTAAGCACCGGTACACCCGCATATCAAATTATCAAAGTAGCGATCACAAATCGAACCAACATGATGAAAGTGACTAGATGAAATTCCCGTGTACCCTCAAGGACGCTTTGCTTATTATAAGAGACCGTTTTAGCCTGTCCTTTGCCTCAAAAGGATTGGGCTATCTTTCTGCATTTTTGTTACTATTATCATTACTTGCTCGTTACAAATTATCTTGCTATCAAACTACTCTGTTACTTACAATTTCAGCACTTGCAGACATTACCTTGCTGAAAACCACTTGTCATTTCCTTCTGCTCCTCGTTGGGTTCGACACTCTTACTTATCAAAAAGGCTACAATTGATCCCATATACTTGTGGGTCATCAAGGCTATTTTCTGGCGCCGTTGCCGGGGAGTGAAGCGCTCTTGGTAAGTGGAAATCGGTAAGGAAAAATTATTACTACATGCTGAAATTTATTGTCACTTGTTACTATTGAAAGCAATCCTTTGAGGGTTTGTTCGGGGTATCTTCACCTCAACCAGAACCACAATTAGTTACCCCTCAACCTACTGCACCTACTAAAAATATTTAATATGAAATTCCTTCGGGTATGATAGAACAACTGCTAGCTAATCCTTATGCAGGAGATGGAACCGAACATCCTGATATGCACTTGATATATGTGGAAGAAATTTGTGGATTGTTTAAGCTTGCAGGTTTACCCGGAGATCAAGTCAAGAAGAAGGTTTTCCCTTTATATTTGAAGGGAAAAGCATTGGCATGCTATAGGCTATGCGATGATATTGGATCTTGGAATTGGCATCGATTGAATTTGGAGATTCACCAAAAACTTTATCCTATGCATCTAGTTCATCGTGATCGGAATTACATATATAATTTTTGGCCTCGTGAAGGAGAAAGTATCGCTCTAGCTTGGGGGAGGCTTAAGTCAATGTTATATTCATTCCCCAATCATGAGCTCTCAAGAGAAATTATTATCCAGAATTTTTATGCTCGGCTTTCTCATAATGATCGATCCATGCTTGATACTTCTTGTGCTGGTTCTTTTATGAAGAAGACTATTGAATTCCGGTGGGATCTTTTAGAAAGAATTAAACGCAACTCTGAAAATTGGGAACTCGACGAAGGTAAAGAGTCAGGTATTAAGCTTAAGTTTGATTGTGTTAAATCTTTTATGAATACCGATGCTTTTCAAAAGTTTAGCACTAAATAAGGACTTGACTCTGAGATAGTAGCCTCCTTTTGTGAATCATTTGCTACTCATGTTGATCTCCCTAAAGAGAAGTGGTTTTAATATCACCCACCTATTGAAGAAGAAATTAAAGAACCGGTACCAGCTAAAGAGGAAACTATTATATATAATGTTGATCCAGTTGTTCCTACTGCTTATATTGAAAAACCACCTTTCCCTGTTAGGATGAAGGAACATGCTAAAGTCTCAACTGTGGTCAACAAAAGTTATATTAGAACACCTAAACCTGATGAACAAATCAAAGTATAACCTAGTATTGCTATGGTTAAGGATCTCCTGGAAGAAAATATAGATGGGCATGTTATTTACTTCTGTGATGAAGCTTCTAGAATTGCCAAACCCGTTAAAAAGGATAAACATAGACCTGTTGTTGGCATGCCCGTTGTCTCAGTTAAAATAGGAGATCACTGTTATCATGGTTTATGTGACCTAGGTGCTAGCATGAGTGCTATTCCCTTTACCTTATATCAAGAAATTATGAATGACATAGCACCCGCAGAGATGGAAGACATAGATGTTACTATTAAACTTGCTAATAGAGACACTGTTTCACCAATTGGGATTGTTGGAGATGTTGAAGTCTTGTGTGGGAAAATAAAATACCCTACTAATTTTCTTGTTCTTGGTTCCCCACAAGATGACTTTTGTCCCATTATCTTTTGTAGAGCTTTCTTGAACACCGTTAATGCTAAAATATATTGTGAGAAACAAACTGTCGGTGTTAGCTTTGGTGATGAGTCTCATGAGTTTAATTTTTCCAAGTTTAGAAGAAAACCTCATAAAAAAGAATTGCCTAGTAAGGATGAAATAATTGGTCTTGCTTCTATTGCTGTGTCTCCTACTGATCCACTAGAACAATATCTGCTAGACCATGAAAATGATTTACGTATGCATGAAAGAAATGAAATAGATAAGATTTTCTTTGAACAATGTCCTCTGCTTAAACACAATTTGCCTATTGAAACTCTAGGAGGTCTTCCTCCACCTAAAGGTGATCCTGTGTTTGAATTAAAACAATTGCCAGACACTTTGAAATATGCTTATCTTGATGAGAAGAATATATATCCTGTTATTATTAGTGCTAGCCTTTCAGAACATGAAGAAGAAAGATTATTGAAAGTTCTAAGGAAGCACCGAGATGCTATTGGATATACTCTTGATGATTTAAAGGGCATTAGTCCCACTCTATGTCAGCACAAGATTAATAGGGAACCTGATACTAAACCCGTTGTTGATCACCAACATCGGTTAAATCCAAAGATGAAGGAAGTGGTAAGAACGGAAATATTAAAACTTCTGGAAGCAGGTATAATCTATCCTATAGCTGATAGTAGATGGGTAAGTCCTGTTCATTGTGTCCCTAAGAAGGGAGGTATTACTATTGTTCCTAATGATAAGAATGAACTTATTCCACAAAGAATTGTTACAGGCTATAGAATGGTAATTGATTTTAGAAAATTAAACAAAGCAACTAGAAAAGATCATTACCCTCTGACTTTTATTGATCAAATGCTAGAAAGATTGCACACACATTTTTGCTTCCTTGATGGATATTCTGGTTTTTCACAAATACATGTTTCTCAACCTGATCAAGAAAAGACCACTTTTACCTGTTCCTTTGGAACTTATGCTTATAGACGTATGCCTTTTGGTTTATGCAATGCACCTACTACCTTTCAAAGATGTATGACTGCTATATTCTCTGACTTTTGTGAAAAGATTGTTGAGGTTTTAATGGATGACATTTCTGTTTATGGGAAGTCTTTTGATGATTGTTTAAGCAATCTTGATCGAGTTTTGCAGAGATGCGAGCGAACAAATCTTGTCTTGAATTGAGAGAAGTGCCACTTTATGGTTAATGAAGGTATTATTTTGGGCCATAAAATTTTTGAAAGAGGTATCGAGGTTGACAAAGCCAAGGTTGATGGAATTGAGAAAATGCCATGTCCTAAAGATATCAAAGGTATTCGTAGTTTTCTAGGTCATGCTGGTTTCTATAGGAGATTTATCAAAACTTTTCTAAAATTTCTAGGCCCCTTACAAATCTTTTGCAAAAGGATGTTCCTTTTGTTTTTGATGATGATTGTTTAGAAGCCTTTGAAACACTCAAGAAAGCCTTAATTTCTGCACCTATTGTTCAACCACCGGATTGGAACTTGCCTTTTGAAATTATGTGTGATGCTAGTGATTATGCTGTTGGTGCTGTTCTAGGACAAAGAGTTGATAAGAAACTAAATATTATTCATTATGCTAGTAAAACTCTAGACAGTGCACAAAGAAATTATGCTACTACTGAAAAAGAATTTCTAGCAGTGGTGTTTGCTTGTGATAAATTTATATCTTACATTGTTGATTCAAAAGTAATTGTTCACACCTATCATGTTGCTATAAAATATCTTATGGAAAAGAAAGATGCTAAACCTAGACTTATTCGATGGGTTCTCTTGCTACAAGAATTTGATTTGCATATCACTGATAGAAAAGGAGCAGAGAACCCCGTAGCTGATAACTTGTCTAGGCTTGAAAATGTTCTTGATGACCCACTACCTATTGATGATAGTTTTCCTGATGAGCAGTTAGCTGCAATAAATGTTTCTCATAACACTCCTTGGTATGCTGACTATGCTAATTATATTGTTGCTAAATATTTTCCACCTAGCTTTACATACCAACAAAAGAAAAAATTCTTCTATGATTTAAGACATTACTTTTGGGATGACCCACATCTTTATAAAGGAGTAGATGGTATTATTAGATGTTGTGTACCTGAGCATGAACAGGGACAAATCATACGGAAATGTCACTCCAAAGCTTATGGAGGACATCATGCGGGAGACAAAACTGCTCGCAAGGTATTGCAGTGTGGGTTTTATTGGCCTACTCTTTTCAAGGATGCTCGTAAGTTCGTCTTATCTTGTGATGAATGTCAAAGAATAGGTAATATCGGCAAGCATCAAGAAATGCCTATGAATTATTCACTTGTTGTTGAACCATTTGATGTTTGGGGTTTTGATTACATGGGACCTTTTCCTTCCTCTAATAGGTATACACATATTTTGGTTGCTGTTGATTATGTTACTAAGTGGGTAGAAGCTATTCCAACTAGTAGTGCTGATCACAACACCTCTATTAAAATACTTAAGGAAGTTATTTTCCCAAGGTTTGGAGTCCCTAGATATTTCATGACTGATGGTGGTTCACATTTTATTCATAGTGCTTTCCGTAAAATGCTTGCTAAGTATGATGTTAACCATAGAATTGCATCACCTTATCATCCTCAGTCTAGTGGTCAAGTTGAACTTAGCAATAGAGAAATAAAATTAATTTTGCAAAAGACTGTCAATAGGTCCCGGAAGAATTGGTCTAAGAAATTAGATGATGCACTTTGGGCTTATAGAACAGCATATAAGAATCCTATGGGTATGTCTCCTTATAAAATGGTTTATGGAAAAGATTGTCATTTGCCTCTTGAGTTAGAACATAAAGCATATTGGGCAATCAAAGAACTCAATTGTGATTTCAAACTTGCCGGTGAAAAGAGGTTATTTGATATTAGCTCATTAGATGAATGGAGAACCCAAGCTTATGAAAATGCCAAGTTATTTAAAGGAAAAGTTAAAAGATGGCATGATAAAAGAATCCAAAACCGTGAGTTTAAAGTTGGAGAATATGTTCTTTTGTACAACTCTTGTTTCAGATTCTTTGCAGGAAAACTCCTCTCAAAATGGGAAGGACCCTATGTTATCGAGGAGGTTTATCGATCTGGAGCTATCAAAATAAATAATGCCGAAGGTACTAACCCAAAGGTTGTTAATGGGCAACAAATAAAATATTATATCTCAGGTACACCCATTAATGTTGAAAGCAATATTATCCAAACTATGACACCGGAAGAACACATAAAAGAGACCTTCCGGAACACTCCAGAATCGTGAAAAAGAGGAGGTATGTGATACGGTAAGTAAACGGACTCCGAAAAATCCGCAAAAATATTTTCTGTCAGTTTTGAAAAATAACAAAAAATAGGAAAATAAGAAACTACCGGGAAGGTCACCCTAGTGGGCACAAGACACCAGGGCGCGCCTGGCTTGCCAAGCGTGCCTAGGTGGGTTGTGCTCACCTCGGGTACCTTCCGGACTCCGTTTTTCTTCTGTTTGCTTCTTTCCCAAGATAAAAAATCTTTATATACCCCTGAACTTATTGGCCACCGTATCGCGGAGAAATCTTTTGTTTTCTTTTCCTTGATGTTTTCTGTCAGATCCCATCTACCATGGCCGCTTCAAGCTCCTCCAAGGACAAGTTCTTCAAGAACGTCATCAACCCATATCTGCGGGACGTGGTGCAGCACCCTCAGGTCATCCAGATGCATGAGGGGGTGTTGCACATCCGCGATGTGCAAGGTCCCAAGGGGAAGGGAACCGTGGAGGCCAGGCTTGAAGCTATGGAGCAGGAGGTCTTCCGATGCAAGGGGATGGTGGAGCATGGACTCAATGCCAATCACCTCATGATCACGGACCTCACCCGTGATCTCAAGGTGGATGGCAAGTCCATGAAGGACATCGTCTTCACCCTCAACAAGCAAATCAACTTCCTCCAAAGCCAGATCTACGATATCCAAAACCAAGTCGTTGAATATGAGGTGAGGTTTAAAGGTATGAGTTTGGCTGCCAGTTGCAGGACCCATGAGACTCATTCCTCCTCCTATGATGGTGGACCTCTGCCATGGAAACCCGAGGACAAGATCTCTACTTCATCACCACCACCTTCTTCTTCATCACCAAAAGAAAATTGAGTATCGGGTATGGGCACTCCCCTTGGCTTCTGCCAAGCTTGGGGGAGGTGCCCCGGTATCGTATCATCCCCACTATCTTTTGCCTTTACTTATTTTAGTTCGATCCATAGTTATCTTTTGCTTTAGATGAATAAAAGTTTAGTTCAATCCTTTCTTTTCGAGAGTTTGCTTAGTGATCTATCCTTGTAATCGTGTGCGAGATATATAATAAAGTTTAGTTTGAGTTTTCGCTTTCTTTACTTTCTTGTTTCAATAAAAAGAAAGGAAATAAATGAAAAAGATCATATGCTAATCTTATGGTAGGTGATGACACCACATAAGGAATAGTATAAGTAGAAAATTTTATTAGAGATTGACAAACATAGTATTGGCCAATGATGCAACTCATGAAAGAATTAATAAGGGAAGAGAAGATTTACATATAAATACACTATCCTGGAAATCTTTTGTGATTGTGAGCCCCCATCAAAATATTATATGCCAAAATTGTTGACGTTGGACAAGGAAGACAACGTAATGATTTATGTTTGTTCATATTCACATAGAAGTTATATTGTCATAGATCCTTCAACATGTGGTGCTTGCCCCTATCTTTGCTAGCCAAAAATTCCGCACCAAGTAGAGATACTACTTGTGCATCCAAAAACCCTTAAACCCAAATCTTATTTTCAAGAGTCCACCATACCTACCTAGGGATTGAGCACGATCCCTCAAGTAAGTTGTCGTCGGTGCAATAAGGCAATAAAAATTGCTTCTAAAAGTGTTAGATCATTTAGTGTAAGAGAAAATTGAGCGTTGTACGAACTTGTGATAGCAAAGAAATAAAAGCAACAGACTGCATAATAAAGGTTGCTATCATAAGGGGCAATATAACATGATGTTCTTTTACACTAAGGGGTTGAGCATACAACAAATAAGCGCATGGCAACCTCTGCTTCCCTCTGCGAAGGGGCTATCTTTTACTTTTATGTATTTACTTTTATGCTTAAGTCAAAGTTTTTCCCTCTATTCCTTTTTATTTTTCTCCTTTGGCAAGCATCATGTGGTGAGGAAAGATCTAGGCACATATGTCCAGTTGAATATGGGTGGCATGAGTTATTATTGTTGACATCACCCTTGAGGTGAATACGTTGGGAGGAGAAATTATAAGCCCCTATCTTTCTATGTGTCCGGTTGAAACGTTTTGCTCATGTGTACGCGGTGAGTGTTAGCAATCATAGAAGACTATATGATGGTTGAGTATGTGGACTTGCCTAAAGGCTCCGATATGTGACCCTTCCTGAAAAGATGATGAGTTGTTGTTGCAAAGTTGACTAAGAACATAGTTTGTCAGCTTCCAATAGAGTTTATACTTTATACTTCGATAGTGTGATGAATTGTTACTTATTCATGAGAAGTCTATGATAAAAATTCTATGATAAAAGTTTTATGTTAAAGTTTGTTGCTGTTACAATAATCCACATGATGCTTCTATGTCCGTATTTTGTTTTTATCGACACCTCTCTCTCTAAGCATGTGGACATGTTTTTCAATTTTGGTTTTCGTTTGAGGACAAGCGAGGTCTAAGCTTGGGGGGGTTGATATGTCCATTTTGCATCATGTTTACCTACTGTTATTTATGATATTTTTATGCATAATAATGCTTTTTGGAGTAATTCTAATGCCTTTTATCTCATAAAATGCAAGGTTCACACAAAGAGGGAGAATTCTGACAGCTGGAAATCTAGACCTGGAAAAGTTACGTCAGGCCACCTATTCTGCACAACTCCAAACAAGCTAAAACTTCATGAGGATTTTTTATGGAATAAATAAGAAATACTGGAGCAAATAACCACCGGAGGGGGGCCACCTGGTGAGCACAAGACACCAGGGCACGCCTGGCCCCCCAGGCGCGCCCTGGTGGGTTGTGCTCAGCCCGGCCCTCCTCCGGTGCCCATCTTCTGGTATATAAGTCATTTTGACCTAGAAAAAATAGGGAGAGGACTTTTGGGACGGAGCGCCGCCGTCTCGAGGCGGAACTTGGGCAGGAGCACTTTTGCCCTCCGGCGGAGCGATTCTGCCGGTGGAACTTCCCTCCCGGAGGGGGAAATCATCATCATCATCATCACCAACAACTCTCCAATCTTGGGGAGGGAAACCTCCATCAACATCTTCAATAGCACCATCTCCTCTCAAACCCAAGTTCATCTCTTGTGTTCAATCTTTGTACCAGAACTATAGATTGGTGGTTGTGGGTGACTAGTAGTATTGATTACATCTTGTAGTTGATTACTATATGGTTTATTTGGTGGAAGATTCTATGTTCAGATCCAATATGCTATTTAATACCCCTCTGATCTTGAGCATGATTATCATTTGTGAGTACTTACTTTTGTTCTTGAGGTCACGGGAGAAATCATGTTGCAAGTAATCATGTGAACTTGATATGTGTTCGATATTTTGATAATATGTATGTTGTGATTCCCTTAGTGGTGTCATGTGAACGTCGACTACATGACACTTCACCATATTTGGGCCTAAGGGAATGCATTGTGGAGTAGTTATTAGATGATGGGTTGCGAGAGTGACAGAAGCTTAAACCCTAGTTTATGCGATATTCCGTAAGGGACCGATTGGATCCAAAAGTTTAATGCTATGGTTAGAATTTATTCTTAATACTTTTCTCGTAGTTGCGGATGCTTGCGAGGGGGTTAATCATAAGTAGGATGTTTGTTCAAGTAATAACAGCAGCTAAGCACCGGTCCACCCACATATCAAATTATCAAAGTAGCGAACACGAATCGAATCAACATGATGAAAGTGACTAGATGAAATTCCCGTGTACCCTCAAGAACGCTTTGCTTATTATAAGAGACTGTTTTGGCCTGTCCTTTGCCTCAAAAGGATTGGGCTACCTTGCTGCACTTTTGTTACTATTATCATTACTTGGTCGTTACAAATTATCTTGCTATCAAACTACTCTGTTACTTACAATTTCAGCACTTGCAGACATTACCTTGCTGAAAACCACTTGTCATTTCCTTCTGCTCCTCGTTGGGTTCGACACTCTTAGTTATCGAAAAGGCTACAATTGATCCCATATACTTGTGGGTCATCAAGGTCGGTGGAGAAGCTTCCCGTGGGCTCCACTACCAATTAGGGCGCGCCAGGGGCCTCTGGCGCACTCTAGTGCCTAGTGGGCCCCACGGGCCTCCTCCCATGTGCTCCTTTGGCTTCTTGGGTGTCTTATGTCCAGAAAAATATCCAAAAAGTTTCATTGCATTTGGACTTCGTTTGGTATTGGTATTCTACAAAGTAAAAAACAAGCAGAAAATAGCAACTGGCACTGGGCACTATGGCAATAGGTTAGTCCCAAAAAATGATATAAAGTTGCTAGTAAATGAATATAAAACATCCAAGGTTGATAATGTAACATCATGGAACAATCAAAAGTTATAGATACGTTGGAGACGTATCAATGTTCGCCAGATAACATTCCCTTAAATCAAAGACTTGTGAAGGCATACAGAACAAGCTAGTGTACCAGTAAAGAGACGTTGCTGACTTTTACAAAAAAGAGAGACATGCTCCTGTAACTGGTTCGAAACCAAATCTAGACTATATATAGTGCTATGCTAATCTACAAGTAATGAAACTGACATATCTAACATCCGCTTCTCCTCTTCTCTAGTTACTCTGCCTAGAATTTGAAGCTCCGGCCATTGCAACCATGTCCGCTGGCTCGTCCACCGACTCTTCAGCAGGCAATTGAGCCAACAACCAGATGTGTGTGACGTCGCCATCCGTACCATCACCTATGGGTTGCATCACACCCCCGCTAGCACACTCACCGCAGTTGCTCATCGCACCCTGCTGCTGTTCTTGTGGTGCCACTGCTGCACATCACATAGAGTCATCCGTCGTTTCTCAACTACAATCCTCAACCCTGGCCGAGTCTTCTACAAATGCCTAAATCATGGGGTAATAATATGGTTAAGTTATTCGCCTGCTTTCAATTGCTTTTTTTAATAGTTTGGTTGATGATCTTCCAATTTGATTCATGTAGAAAAGGGAAGATTCTTGTGATTTGTATTTCTGGGAAGTTGCTGATGTGTGGGAATGGAATTACGCTAATTATCTGGTTAGCCGAGGAATCCCAATACCATCCGGTTGGGGAGTTGGAGAAGTAACTGAAGGAATGATAGAAGAGGAAGATGCAGAGTAGAAGGTTAAAGATGCAGTTCATCAGATCATGGCCAAGCAACAGCTACTGAACTGCCTTGGCAGCAATTAGGAGATGAAAGAGCTTGTGAAGATAATGGGCAAGATCGTTGTGCTCTATAGGATGATTGTCTCTCTATTTGCAGTGTATATAGCAGTCGTGATGTATTCAGTGGCTATGACATGAGCACTTTGCTGAAACTAGTAGTGAACAAACCTGTTTAGCAGGCTGGGCATAGTGTTGTGAACATATAATGATTTCTATTAACGGAAATGGGGGGGGGGGTATCCCCTTTTGCTAATAAGTAAATAAATTAGCAGAGGTCTTGTTGGGCCAGCTTTGTTCCCATTGGAAGACGTATAGCAAATTGCAGTCAAACATCAAACTATGTTATCAAATACAAGTTTCACAACCAAATATGAGTGAGTACTACTAAACACCAGTGTCATCATGTATTAGTCGTCATACAATCACCAAATACAAATCAACATACATAATAAGTGATGTTCTCACAGCAAAATACTAAACAACAACTTCATCAGGATTCAGTTGTCACAGCAAACACAATTTCACATAGTAGATAAAAAGTCATCTTCTCACAGGCAAATAGGACACAAGCAATCTAATCATCATCCGGAGCAGCATCGTCAACATCTTCTCCATGCGTATCAGTCTGAATCATAATTCCCCCCAGTGTCATCTTCTTCATCATCCTCAATTCCCTCAAACATTGGCTTCTTATTTATCAACTCTTCTACTTCCATAGCCCGACAGGGAATCTTTTCGCCAACCTTATTGATGTGTTGGTTCTCAAACATATTATGAACATCTGTGGAATCTTCTACATCAGCAGTGTAAGCATCATCTTGTTGTGCAACTTCATTAAACGAAATCCTATGCTCAAACTTTTGCAATACTCTCTAGTCTTCGTTATGTGCAAATGTGTCTTCCAAGAAAAATATCTGTGTTGCTTGATTTCCAAAATATAAGGCTCATCGGTGTGGTACGCCGCCTTGACATTGATGGATTTGAAATAATCATCAGCTTTGGGTTTTGCATTGGGTGAATTTTGCATGGATTGCAACAAAGAAATACACTCAATTAAAGAACAACTATCATAATTAAAGTCTTTATAATCCAAAAGAGTGCGCACATCACTATTTAAAATTTTTACCTCTCCAAACCCACTTTTATCAATTTTTTGTTAAGATTTTCACCCTCCAAACTATGGGGAAGCCTTCAGTTAAAGTTGACTCTTCTTCCGTCCCCTTTTCATCAAGTTTTACATTGCTAAATAAAGATCCAATAGAAGAAACACCAATCATTTTAATATCTTCATCATTACTACGATAAAAACCGGGCGGAGTCGCTTTGTCTAAGAATTCTCGCTTAGCCCTCAACCTAGCGGTTCTTTCTTTACTGTCATCAATGGAGACATAAAGAGCTTTAATTGATTCACTGTTATCAAGCTTGGCTGACAAAATTTTAGATTTAATATTTTCCACATCAAGAACAATTCTATCCATACTCCTAGACATATCATCAAGTTTACTTAATTTTTCTTATATCATAGTGTTCAAAACTTTTAGAGCATTAATAAATTCTTTAATATTACTTTCAAGATTAGAGGGCATCCTATTATTATTAATATAATAATTGCCATAGGAATTTCCATAATTATTATAGGAATTTCCAGGGAACGGTCTAGGATTAAAATTACCTCTATAAGCATTGATATTAGAATTATTTCGCGAGACAAAATTCACATCTATGGCATCATTATTTTGCTCAATCAAAGTGGACAATGGAACATCATTAGGATCAATAGGAGCACTTTTACTAGCTACCAATTTCATAATCGCATCAACTTTATCACTCAAAGTACTAATTTCTTCAACTGAATTCACTTTTTTTACTAGTAGGAGTTCTTTCAGTATGCCATTGTGAATAATTTGCCATAATATTATCAAGCAATTTGGTAGCCTCTCCTAACGTAATTTCCATAAAAGTACCGCCCATGGTGAAATCTAAAAGATTTCTAGAAACAAAGTTCAATCCCGCATAAACTTTTGTATGATCATCCATAAATTTAAACCAAGAGTAGGGCAATTTCTTATCATTAATTTCATCCTCTCCCAAGATTGGGTAACATGTTCATGCTCAAGTTGCTTGAAATTCATAATTTTATTTCTAAGAGAAATAATTTTCACGGGAGAAAAATACTTGGTCATAAAAGCATCTTTACACCTATCCCAAGAATCAATACTATTTCATGGCAAAGATGAGAAAAAACTTTTAGCACGATCTCGCAATGAGAACGGGAATGATTTTAATTTGACAGTATCATTATCCACATCTTTTTTCTTTTGCATATCACACAATTCTACGAAAGTGTTAAGATGAGATGCAACATCTTCATTAGGACTACCAGAAAATTGTTCATTCATTACGAGATTTAACAAAGAGTCATTAATATCACAAGTCTCCACACTAGCAGCGGGAGGAGCAATCGGAGTACTAATAAAATCATTATTATTAGTATAGGAAAAATCACACAATTTTGTGTTTTCTTTAGACATCGTGACTAGGCAAACAAGATAACAAGCAAACAAAGAAGCAAACACAAAAAGGCAAATGGAAAATATTTTGTATTTTTGTAAAACTTTTTTAGAAGTGGGGAAGATGAAAATGAGAGCTAAATAGCAAATAATGTAAATGCAAGGAGATGAAAGTTTTATGCGTAGGTACTTGATAGATGTCGATGATGTCTCCCTGGCAACGGCACCATAAATTCTTCCTGCTACTTGTGAGTTGCATTGGGATTTCCCCGAAGAGGGGGGGATGATGCTATACAATAGAGATAATTGTGTTCCTCAGCTAAGAACCAAGGTTATCAATCCAGCAGGAGAACCACGCAACACCTCATTAGTAGCACCTGCACACAAAATAACAAATCCTTGTACCCAACGCGAATGAGGGGTTGTCAATCCCTCGGTGGTTAATTGCATGATTAAATTATGTACTGATAGATAGATAGAACAAAAATACAAAATAAAATAAGTAAAGAAAAATTGCAGCAAGGTATTTTTAGGATTTTAATATATGATAAAAGTAGACCCGGGGACCATAGTTTTCACTAGAGGCTTCTCTCTTCAAAATAGCATACGGTGGGTAAACAAATTACTGTTGGGCAATTGATAGAAAAGCGAATAATCATGACGATATCCAAGGCAATGATCATGTATATAGGCATCACGTCCAAGACAAGTAGACCGACTCCTGCCTGCATCTACTAGTATTACACCACACATTGACCTCTATCCAACATGCATCTAGAGTATTAAGTTCGTAAAGAACGGAGTAACGCCTTAAGCAAGATGACATGATGTAGACAAAGTAAACTCACGCATGAATAAAACCCCACATTTTTATAGTTAATGGCAACAATACAAATATGTGGCATGTCCCTTTCTGTCACTAGGATTGAGCACCGCAAGATCGAACCCATCACAAAGCACCTCTCCCATTGCAAGTAAAATCAATCTAGTTGGACAAACCAAATCAATAGATCGGAGAGAAATACAAAGCTATAAAAATCATGCATAAAAGAGTTCAGAGAAGACTCAAATAATATTCATGGATAATCTAATCATAAACTCACAATTCATCAGATCCCAACAAACACACCCCAAAAAGTGATTACATCGAATAGAACTCCAAGAACATCGAGGAGAACATTGTATTGACGATCAAAGAGAGAGAGAGAGAGAGAGAGAGAGAGAGAGAGAGAGAGAGAGAGAGAGAGAGAGAGAGCGACATCTAGCTACTAAGTATGGACCCGTAGGCCTATGGTAAACTACTCACACATCATCGAAAGGGTGGCAAGGTTGATGTAGAGCCCCTCCGTGATTGATTCCCCCTTCGGCAGGGTGCCGGAAAAGGCCTCCAGATGGGATCCCATGAGAACCGGAACTTGCGGTGGCGGAAAAAGTATTTTGGATGGCTCTCTGTTGGTTTCCCGATTGTAGAGAATTTACAGAGGCGGAATTAGGTCAAACGGAGCCTCGTGGGCCCCATGAGCCACCAGAGAGTGCCTACCCCCCTGGGCGCGCCCTAGTGCTTTGTGGGCCAATGCTTCATCTACTGGTCCTCTCCCGAAGCTTCTAGTATATCTTCTGTCCCAAAAAAAATCTCAAAAAAGTTTCATGGCATTTGGACTTCGTTTGGTACTGATATTCTGAAAAACCAAAAACAGTCAAAAAATAGTAACTGGCACTGGGCACTAAGTTAATAGGTTAGTCCCTAAAAATAATATATAATTAATTATGAATGCATATAAAACATCCAAGATCGGTACTATAATAGCATGGAACAATAAAAAATTATAGATACTTTGGAGACGTATCATCTACCTCCTCCTTCTCTTCTCCTCGGACATGTGTATGATGATATTTCGACATGTGGCCTTTGTTTGTAGGGAACACCTTCGAGTGGCCTATGTTTTGCAGAATGTTGATTAATTTCTATTCCGGCAAGTTTTAGGCGCTTGATATGTCCTGTTCTAGCAAAGGTCATGCCGGAATTTTTCATGGATTTCAGCATGACTTGTGCTATAAAGTAGGAAATATCGAGTTCCCTTTATTTGCCGGAACATGAATTAAATGACATTCCGGCAAATCATAGGTTATTTTTTATGTCATTACTCGATATATGTAACATGTTGACTGTCATTCTGTCGGGTCTCCTTTGTGTGACTTTCAGTCTGCTCTTGAAGGTAGGATACCGACTGTTTTCATGGGGGTCGCTTCCTTTCCTTCTTCTCATGATATAGCTTGGTAATGCACGAGAGGATGAGGGGAAGTGATCGTCGCTGGTGGTTGAAATATCTATGAGGGAGTGTCCACCATATACTATCGAAATATGAGAGAGGAAGAATCTCGACTGTTGTCGTGGGGGTCGCTTCTTCATTCGAAGGCGCTAGACATTCTGGTCTAATGCACTTTCTAATGAACGGAGGAGCGACCATCACCGAGAGTCGAAGATATTAGAGAGGGAGTGCCCACCATATACACCACGTGAGATGAAAGTTTTCAAGGAAAGACTCGACAGACCGAAAGTCAACCCGTGCTAAATAGTGATCTGTGTGTTGAGTTTCCCTTGTAATTGCCATCGATCGATTTTTAATCTTTGAATTATGAACATACAAAAATGTCTGACGATGATAGGATCCCTGAGTGCGAGTACTGCTCCAACGACTAGGGTATGTGCGACATGCCTCACCTGGAAGACAGTAGGCGCTTCACCATCAAGCTCGACGAGACCTTCGATGTTTTTACGGTACATCAGAATGACAACTCTTTTTTCGTAATTAAGCATGACTTTTGCCTCTTTGCTCCAACATGTAATTTCCATTTTTACAATTCGACTAGTGCATCCCCTGCCATGCAAGACCTTATGTCTTGGATAAGCCGGATTTCGAAGATCATGAGAATATGGAGACAAAGATAGTTCACCCGAGGACCCAACATGGTTGCGCTTTTGCCGTTAAGCTATACAATGCAATGAACCACTCCCATTTTGGTTGCTTAAATTGGAGAGCAATATGCAAGGCATATTGATTTCAGGAGGATATTCATGTCATCTTCAATATTCGTCCTGAAGATGACATTGAAGATAATATCGACATTTGGGTCGATGTGGATACGCTTCCAGTTCTACCTCTATGTGAGTTTGTCAAATATATTTATTAAGTAATTTATATTGTTTATTTAAAAATAGTTGACAACTTATTTCCATTGACAGCTTATTTTCGGTCTTCAATAAATGTACGGAAGGCAGTAGACAAAACGTACTACAGTTATGGATCTGAACTAACCTGCAAGGAGAAAAATCATCTTGTCTCATTTATTGATGATGTTGAGACCTTCAAGATGAATTATGATATTCCTCCAAATATGGTCAATGCGTGCCACTAGTCCATGTGTTGAACTACGGTAACATTCACGGAGATAGCATGGTAAGATTTTTTCTATTATGTCACCAGTGCATCTTTTGCATAAATTCTTCTTAAGCTAAACTACATTGCTAAGTATATTGTTATGATGTTCTTCAACATAAACTCCTAAAGGATTGTGTGCCTCATATGATGCATATGACAGTTGACATAAACATTATTAGCTTACGACCAAGTTGGCCTACGGTTCACCCTAGTGCATACATGATTTCTTGAAGATATGAAGACCTCACAATCAAAGGATGGAGAAAAGTTATGAATGATCGCAGAGAACTACTTGGGGGCAACATGGTGCGCAACCCACAAATGGGAGACAAGTGGATCTCTATTCTCCATAATGGAGAGTTAGGGGTTTACCTGTTTTATGCTATTTTACCATAGAGAGAGTAGCAGGTCCTAGGTAGTACTCTTATGATCATGATGATGCATTGAGTTCTTATATGAATATGATGATGAGTTGTTATTATGATCATGATGAGTTATTATAATAAATCATCATAATCATAATGATATAACAATCTATTAATTGCTATTGTATCAAAATTTGTATAACGATGTATAAATATAGTATCACAATTTTCCTATTTGTATAACGATGAAATAAAAGAAATGAAATACAGACAAATAGTAGTAGCACGGGGTGAAGCCCACGTTGCTACTAACTATCAGTAGGGTTGGTCCGACCCATGCTGCTGCTAACTCAATTATCTGTAGCGCGGGGTCAACCACCGCTACTGCTACAAGTTAGCTGTAGCGCCCTAGTAGTAGCGCGGGCACCCGCAGTACTGCTAGGGTTTTCCCTAGTAGTGAAGTGCCTCAAATAATTTTGAAATTTGTCCCATTTCATTTTTCATCAAAAGCAGGCCACATTGGATGGCCACTAACCAGGTTTCAGCAATTTTAGAGTAGTATTGCTATATTCCGTACATTTGGTTGTTTTAGTGAATTATCAGAAAATGCCCAAATTTGCACTACAAGTGTGATGCAGATTGGTCTTGAAAATTTCCAAAAATCATTTTATGCTACAATATTGGTGGTGGATGAACTTGGGACAAGGGAAGTAGGAATTCCAAACCATTTTGTATGAATGGTCAACACTTCAAGTTTTACCCCAATTTAAAAAACAAAGAAAATGAAAAAAGTCTAACAAATTCAAATGCCTTTGCATTGAGCCATCTTATGTGCACTAGTTTGTGGGGAAAATATTAAAATTCCAATACAACAAGTTTGAAAAAAACTTCACAAAATCGACACTGTTTGATTGAAAACACCCAATTATTTTTAGCATCTTCGCGAAATTTGGGTCACCACTTGTCACACACAAGCAAACAGGGCACAAATTGGACATTCAAACATGCATAGCTACTGACATTCAAATCGAACATTCAAACAACACAAATTTCATTTAAAGTTTATAGTTTGTACAGACATAAACCCTAATCAAAGCTACTGATCATCATCGTCCATGTCGGAGCCGCTGCCGCCGCCGAAGAAGTCTTCATCGTCCCCCTCCTTCTTCTCGTCCTCATCATCATCGCGAGGTCGATGGTGACGTCAGCCACCGAGGCGACGACCTCATGTCGCAGCCCTGGCGAATCCATCAGGTCATCAGGGTGGCGTTGCAGCCCCTTTGTCGATTCTCGCAGCGCCTGGAGGAGCCCCGACAGGTCTACAGGTTCACTGGGCTCGCTGGCCACCGCCCCCTGTACTCCGCCAGCAGCGGCGGCTCTGGCTCTGACATGGGCTCGAGCAGGGGGCGCCATAGCCCGTCCCAGGCTCGGGTTTGGGCATGAGAAAGGGATCGCGCGAGCTCATCTTGGGCTCGGGCTTTGGGATGCGTAGGAACTGCTTAGTGGAGCTCGTCGTCGGCTCCGGCTTAGGAACCCGAGGCCCGGGATGCTGCTGGCACCGATGCCTCCTTCGGAGGATGTGGTCGTGGCCCACGTCATGGATTGAGCCATAGCGCGTGGTGGCTAAACCTGGTCACCCTCGTCCAGACCAAGCTGGACGCGGCACACGGCCATGACATCGGAAAGGTACGCCTTTCCCAGAAGGCATACCTCTTGTCGATGTTGTGCTACGAGAGTGATGGGTAGCGGCCATCATAGCACTGGATGTGGGCGGCGTTCTCCTCTGCCAGGATCTCCGGCAACCGCGAGCTGCTGGGCGCATAGTGCTGCTTCGACCGCTCCGCCGGTGGCAGGCTTTGTCGAAAGTCGCGTATTGCGTGCGACGTGGCCGGTGTGCCGACGGTGGGGACAGGCTCCACCGGGATCCCCCCGGCACTCAGGTGCCATCTGGTCGGCAAGCGCGTGTCCGTTGGCACCATGATGCCGCTGTGGGCTAGGAGCGACACCTTTTTGACCCGGAGGGGCTGCGATAGGCCAGGAATGACATACGCGGGATGTCGTTCCCGGCTGAGCTTCCCGTCCCACCATCGTGGCTGGCCATTGTTGTGACTGCTGGAGGGGGAGGCGGCTAGGGTTTGGTGGAGGTGGCTAGGGTTTGGTGGAGGCGCATGACGGAGAAGGCTGTGGGGCGATGAGGGTAGGGAAGGGGAGGGGAGGGGATTGGGACAAGAGTGAGTGAATGTGATGCTCCCCGCACGGCTATAAAATGCATTAATATACGCCTGCCGGGCATGCCGGCGACATGACTCCTTGCATGGGAAACCGCACGGTGTGTACTCGCCGTGTGTGAAAGCACCGACGTGACCATGATGTGACTACTCATGCATGTGGCCAATTGTGAGAGTGCCACATGGCACGATGTGCCCCACACATCAGTAACAATGCCACTAACAATCAACTCCCTTGGCCAACGACAAACCCCCGTCTTCTTATTGGTGAGGGTGGGTGGGTTGGTGGAGGGGAAAAGTGAGCAAAAGAAGTGTGCTCGGGCAAAACTAAGGAGGACTAAGCCATGATGGGCACAGAAATAGAAAACCCTACTATTTAATATACTTTCGAATTAAAATAAATCCAGAAATTCAGAAAAAAAATCATTTAAACTTTGAAAAAAATCATATAAAATGATTCATAACTCATACGAAAATATTTTATATATGAAAGTTGATCAGAAAAATATGAAGAATCTGAATATTCCACCCACATACCTGTCACACGCCTCTAACATAATGAAAATTGACAATTTGCACGTACATCAATATACTCGATAAGGCCTGGAGCTGGGAAACATTGCCATATCTTTGCCCTTTTATTTTAAAGTGTTTAGGGATACATTTGAGCATAACATCAACACACTTTGCCATGACATGTATCTGTGTTGCATTTGTATGCCCGTTATTTATATGTTTCCCCCTCTTCTCTATTCTTTCGGTGGACTCCGAGACGGCCGCTGCCCCTGAGTACGACTACGTCGTCGACAACCCGTCCTTCTCAGCAGAGCTTCTAGGCAAGCAGACCCCCCTTAATCATTTTGATATCGCCTATTCTTTCCCTCTACTTCTTAGAGAGTCATTTCAAATGATGCTTTATCGGTAGATCCTATTCTTTTGCATATCCTGCTTTTGTTAAACTGTTGTTGATACTTTACCTGCAATCCTACTATGCTTAGTATAGGTATCCTAGAGTCCCATCAGTGGCCCTACACCCTTGTCTGTTTGCCATGCTATACTATCAGGCCGTGATCCCTTCGGCGATGATCACAGATATACTTATACTACAACACTAAACATGTTCATAGTAAAGTCAGGTCGGTTCAAAGAGCACCTACGAGTGATGATATGTTGAAGTTTTGGGTCAGCTCGGAGAGCACCCGCGTGTGATTCACTGTGGTAGATGGTTGTTAGCGGTATCACCCAGGTTGTGGTGGTAGCTCGGGATTAGTTCCGACGGCCGACACAAAACATTCACACAGAGGCAGAACAACAAGGCAGGTAGAGACCACCTAGGAGAGAGGTGGGCCTGGGATCTGGTCGTTGTCTTTAGTTATTTCATAACAACACGCTTAATGAGTTTGGTGTATTTGATCTGAGACTGCCATTGGCATATAGGCACTAACGCTACGAGTGATAATGGTTTATGGGGCCCTTAGCATCGTACGATTCTCCCGAAAGCTACCCAGATGTCATAGTTTAGAGAGGCGGGCTGATTGTTGTGGCGAATCGGTTATGCCTGCTGTGTATACAGAGGTGGGCCTGGTCTCCGGCCAGTCTCACGACGTGCAGGAGTGCATAGCATGAATGGCCCAAGACCCCTTCACGCTTAGGATATAGACCGACGGGTGACCTCTCTGGAGAGCCTAGGTAGGACTACGACGTGTCGATCATCCAAGGCCAGTCATTGCCCAGAAAAGTGTGTTCGGCCAGAGGTAATCGAGTGTATCGGGTAATGATGTCTACTACACAACTTTATTCTTGTAGAATCGGGTTGGACCTCCAAGCGCAGAGTTTTGTAGGACAGTAGCAATTTTCCCTCAAGTGGATGACCTAAGGTTTATCAATCCGTGGGAGGCATAGGATGAAGATGGTCTCTCTCAAACAACCCTGTAACCAAATAATAAAAAGTCTCTTGTGTCCCCAACACACCAAATACAATGGTAAATTGTATAGGTGCACTAGTTCGGTGAAGAGATGGTGATAAAAGTGTAGTAATGATAGTAGGTATTGATTTTTGTAATAGTAACAATAAAACAGCAAGGTAACGAGTAGCAAAAGTGAGCACAAATGGTATTGCAATACTTGAAAATGAGGCCTAGGGTCCGTAGTTTCGCTAGTGCAATCTCTCAACAATGCTAATATAATTGGATCACATCAAAATCCCTCAACGTGCGACGAAGAATCATTCCAAAGTTCCTATCTAGCGGAGAACATAAGAAGAAATTGTTTGTAGGGTATGAAACCACCTCAAAGTTATTCTTTCTGATCAATCTTTCCAAGAGTTCGTACTAAAATAACTCCATATGATACACATCAACCAACTCTAATGTCACCTAGATACCCCAATGTCACCGCAAGTATCTACGAGTTGATTATACGATATGCATCAAACAATTTCAGATTTATAATATTCAATCCAACACAAAGAACCTCAAATAGTGCCCCAAGATTTCTACCGGAGAAACAAAGACGAGAACGTGCATCAACCCGTATGCATAGATTACCGCAATGTCACCTCGCGAATCCGCGAGTTGAGTGCCCAAACATATATCAATTGAATCAATATAATATCCCATGGTCCCCACGGGTATTCATATGCAATATATCAAGTGCTCTCAAATCCATAAAAGTATTCAATCTGATAAAACGAAATCTCAAAGGGAAAACTCAATTCACAACAAGATAGAGAGGGGAAAACACCATATGATCCGACTATATTAACAAAGCCGACGATACATCAAGACCGTGCCATCTCAAGAACAGGAGAGAGAGAGAGATTAAACACATAGCTACTGGTACAAACCCTCAACCCCGAGGGTGGACTACTCCCTCCTCATCATGGTGGCCGCCGGGATAATGAAGATGGCCACCGGTGATGATTTCCCCCTTTGGCGGAGTGCCGGAACGGGGTCTAGATTGGTTTTTCGTGGCTACAGAGGCTTGCGGTGGTGCAACTTCTCATCTAGGGTTATTTCTAATGGTTTCTCTATTTATAGGATTTTTTGGTGTCGGTTTCACACGAAGATGGGCCTCGAGGTGAGCACAACCCACCGGGGCAAGCCAGGCCCCTCTGGCGTGCCCTGGTGGGTTGTGCCCTCCTCATGGCTCTTCTGGCCCTCCCACGAAGCTTCGGGGGTCTCTTTTGTTCCAAAAAAATCGTCAAAAAGTTTCAGTTCATTTGGAGAACTTTCATTTCTGCACAAAAAACAACACCACGGTAGTTCTGCTAAAAACAACGTCAGTTCGGGTTAGTTCCATGCAAATCATACCAAAACCATATAAAATTGTTGTAAACATGACATGAATACTTCATAAATTATAGATACATTGGAGACGTATCAGCATCCCCAAGCTTAATTCCTACTCGTCCTCGAGTAGGTAAATGATAAAAGAAATACTTTATGATGTGTGAATGCTAGCAAAATGCACAAGTTTGATCAATCATAATTTCAATCACTTTTCCTAGCATCATAACAGCAATTCTTTCTCATAAAACTTCTCAAGTTAAAGTAGCAACCAATTCACATGTTAATGTTCAAACAATGAATTCTCTTGAAACTCAACAACCTATATTCTTAGTCACCAAACAATTGCAATTCAACTTATTCAACAAAATCTAAGTAAGAGCTCCACATACTCAATCATCATATGGTCTTCTATGATTGCTAGTGCTCAAAGCATATTTTTAGAACAAAAGGCATCCATCGAACACAGAGAAAGATAGGGGCTTAATGTTTTGCCTCCCAACTCATTTATCATAGAGATAATTGTCAACAATAATAAATCATGATCAAATATATTTGACTGGCCATATGTTCCTAGATCTTTCCCCACCACATGATGCTTGCCAACTAGAGAGTAATTGAGGTTGAAATGAGAATGCATACTATTGACTCATGCATAAAAGTAAATATTGAAAAGTAAAAGATAGGCCCTTCGCAGAGGGAAGCAGAGGTTGTCATGCGCTTTTTATTTTTGGATGCCCAAACTCTTAATGCAAAGGAACGTCACGTTACATTGCCCCTTATGATAGCAGCCTTTATTATGTAGTCCGTCGCTTTTATTGCTTTGCCATCACAAGTTCGTACAATGCTCAATTTTCCCTTACAATAAAAGATCAAACATATTTAGGAGCAATTTTTATTGCTTTATGCACCGATGACAACTTACTTGAGGGATCTTATTCAATCCATAGGTAGGTATGGTGGACACTCATGGCAAGAAACTATGTTTAAGGGTTTTTGGATGCACAAGTAGTATCTCTACTTAGTACGAAGTTTTGGCTAGCAAAAGATCCTAAGCAAACACCACATGTTGGAGGATCCATAACAATATAACTTCTATGCAAATATACACAACCATAACTCATTACGTTGTCTTCCTTGTCCAACTTCAACTAATTTGCTCAAGTTTGAAAATAATTAATGGGTATTCACAATCATAGAAGATTTCCAAGATAATATATCTGTATGTGAAAGTTCTCTTCCTTATACTAATCATTCATGAATTGCTTGTACGACCAATATTGTGATTGTCAAGCTTCAAAAGATTTCACTTTCTAAACCCAACGTGAAGCTACTACTAGGCATGATATGAACATATAATTTCAAATTCATGATATTCATTTTATTCAACAATTTACTCATAGGATTTAAGTGAAGCACAAGAGTAAATGAAAAACTACTCCAAAAACATATAAGTGAAGATCAAGCGAGTAGTTATGTAAATGGGTAGCTGTTTGAGGACTCTCTTTTATTTAAAAACTTTTAGATCTAAGTATTTTATTAAAACAGCAAGCAAAATAAACTAAAATGGCATTCCAAGAATAGCACAACTCATGTGAAGAAGCAAAAACTTAGGCTCAACCGAGGATAATCGATAATTGTTGATGAAGAAAGGTGGGATGCCTACCGGGGTATCCCCAAGCTTAGATGCTTGAGACTTCTTAAAATATTAACTTGGGATGCCTTGGGCATCCCCAAGTTTGAGCTCTTGTGTCTTCTTCATTCCTCTCATAGCACGGTTTTCCTAACTCTTAATAACTTCATCCACACAAAACTCAACAAGAACTCGTAAGATACGATAGTATAAATCAATGCAACACCTTATCATTCTCTACTGTAGAAAATCACTAAAATTATTATTTAACATTGCATACTAAATTCCTCTACACATTTACATATCATGTGACAAATGAAAATATAGTCCCAAGTGAGGTTACCGATAATGTTGAAGACGAAAGAGGGGATGCCTTCCGGGGCATCCCCAAGCTTAGTTGCTTGGATATTCCTTTAATATTACCTTGGGGTTCCTTGGGCATCACCAAGATTAGGGTATTTTTACTCCTTATTCTCCTCATATCGATATCTCACCCAAAACTTGAAAACTTCAATCACACAAAACATAACGGAACTTCGTGAGATGCGTTAGTATAATAAAGAGAAAACCATTCACTTTGGTACTGTCAAAGACAAGATTCATAATTGTTCTCACACAATTATGAATGTACCTAATCATTTCCACAATTTATATCACTTAATATAGGCTAGGGAAACACTAAAACAAGCAAACTATACATTGAAAACAGAATCTGTCAAAAACAGAACAATCTGTAATGATCTGACAAATGACCAGACTTCTGAAACTCTACAAATTATGAAAAATTAAGAAAACGTAGGGAATTTTTATATAAATCATCTGTAAAAATTTCAGATCAAAATCACATTTTAGTGAATTTTATAAATTCCTGGACTGGGCGCAAAAGTTTCTGTTTTTGCACAGAATCAAGTCAATTATCATCCACACTATCCCAAAGGCTTTACTTGGCACTTTATTGAAACAAAAGCTATAAAACATGATTACTACAGTAGCTTAATCATGTGAACACACAAGAAAAGTAGGTAAAAGTTGGGTTGTCTCCCAACGAGCGCTTTTCTTTAATGTCTTTTTAGCTAGGCATGATGATTTCAATGATGCTCACATAAAAGATACGAATTGAAACATGAAAAAGAGCACCATGAATCACATGGAAACCACATTTCAGCCTAACATACTTCCTATGCATAGGGATTTTGTGAGCAAATAACTTATGGGAACAAGAATCAACTAGCATAGGAAGGCAAAACAAGTGCAACTTCAAAACTTTCATCACATAGAGAGGAAACTTGATATTATTGAGATATGTAAAAGCATATGTTCCTCTCTCATAATAAATTTCAGTAGCATCATGAATTAATTCAACAATATAACTATCACATAAAGCACTCTTTTCATGATGCATAAGTATAGAAATTCTATTGCTCTCCACATAAGCAAATTTATTCTCATCAATAGTAGTGGGAGAAAATTCAACAAAATAACTATCATGTGATTGAAAATTAAAATCATGATGACAAGTTTCATAGTTATCATTATTCAATATAGCATACATGTCATCACCATAATCATCATAGATAGCAAGTTTGTTTTCATAATCAATTGAAACTTCTTCCGAAATAGGTGATTCATCACTAAATAAAGTCATGACCTCACCAAATCCACTCTCATCAATATAATCATCATAAATAGGAGGCATGCTTTCATTATAATAAATTTCCTCATCAAAACTGGGGGGACAAAAAATATTATCTTCATCAAACATAGCATCCCCAAGCTTATGGCTTTGCATATCACTAGCATCATGGATATTCAAAGAATTAATACTAGCAACATTGCAATCATGCTCATCATTCAAAAAATTTATGCCAAACATTTTATTGAGTTCTTCTTCTATCAATTGAGCACAATTTTCCTTTCCATCATTTTCACGAAAGACATTATAAAGATGAATAATATGATGCAACCTCAATTCCATTTTTTTGTAGTTTTCTTTTATAAACCAAACTAGTGATAAAACAAGAAACTAAAAGATTCAATTGCAAGATCTAAAGATATACCTTCATGCACTCACCTCCCGGCAACGGCGCCAGAAAAGAGCTTGATGTCTACTACACAACTTTGTTCTTGTAGACTCGTGTTGGGCCTCCAAGCGCAGAGGTTTGTAGGACAGTAGCAATTTTTCCTCAAGTGGTTGACCTAAGGTTTATCAATCCGTGGGAGGCATAGGATGAAGATGGTCTCTCTCAAACAACCCTGCAACCAAATAACAAAAAGTCTCTTTTGTCCCCAACACACCAAATACAATGGTAAATTGTATACGTGCACTAGTTCGGCGAAGAGATGGAGATACAAGTGTAGTAATGATAGTACATATTGATTTTTGTAATAGTAACAATAAAAAACAGCAAGGTAATGAGTAGCAAAAGTGAGCACAAACGGTATTGCAGTGCTTGAAAATGAGGCCTAGGGTCCGTACTTTCGCTAGTGAAATCTCTCAACAATGCTAATATAATTGGATCACATAACAATCCCTCAATGTGCGATGAAGAATCACTCCAAAGTTCTTATCTAGCGGAGAACATAAGAAGAAATTGTTTGTAGGGTATGAAACCACCTCAAAGTTATTCTTTCCGATCAATCGTTCCAAGAGTTCGTACTAAAATAACACCATATGATACACATCAACCAACTCTAATGTCACCTAGATACTCCAATGTCACCGCGAGTATCCGTGAGTTGATTATACGATATGCATTAAACAATTTCAGATTCATAATACTCAATCCAACACAAAGAACCTCAAAGAGTGCCCCAAGATTTCTACAGGAGAAACAAATACAAGAACGTGCATCAACCCCTATGCATAGATTACCCCAATGTCACCTCGGGAATCCGCGAGTTGAGTGCCAAAACATATATCAAGTGAATCAATATAATATCCCATGGTCCCCATGGGTATTCATATGCAAAACATATATCAAGTGCTCTCAAATCCATAAAAGTATTCAATCCAATAAAATGAAATCTCAAAGGGAACACTCAATTCACAACAAGATAGAGAGGGGCAAACACCATCTGATCCGACTATATTAACAAATCTCGCGATACATCAAGATCATGCCATCTTAAGAACACGAGAGAGAGAGAGAGAGAGATTAAACACATAGCTACTGGTACAAACCCTCAACCCCGAGGGTGGAATACTCCCTCCTCATTGTGGTGGCCGCCGGGATGATGAAGATGGCCACCGGTGATGATTTCCCCCTCCGGCGGAGTGCCGGAACGGGGTCTAGATTGGTTTTTCGTGGCTACAGAGGCTTGCGGCGGCGGAACTTCTCATCTAGGGTTATTTCTGATGGTTTCTCTATTTATAGGATTTTTTGGCGTCAGTTTCACGCGAAGATGGGCCTCGAGGTGAGCACAACCCACCGGGGCAAGCCAGGCCCCTCTGGCCCGCCCTAGTGGGTTGTGCCCTCCTCGTGGCTCTTTTGACCCTCCCATGAAGCTTCGAGGGTCTCTTTTGTTCCCAAAAAAAATCGTCAAAGAGTTTCATCTCATTTGGAGAACTTTCATTTATGCACAAAAAACAACACCACGGTAGTTCTGCTGAAAACAGCGTCAGTGCGGGTTAGTTCCATGCAAATCATACCAAAACCATATAAAATTGTTTTAAACATGGCATGAATACTTCATAAATTATAGATACGTTGGAGACGTATCAGGTAATATGGTGCACCCCTTTAGGGAACTAATCTATTCAAATAGCCGTGTCCACGGTAACAGGATGACTTGGAGTTGTATCCCGACCTCTTACAACTAAAATCAGATACTTGATAAAACACCCCAAGATAACAAACAGATATACCCGGTGATCGCTTTCTCTCAGGGAGGTGAGGAGAGGATCTCCAGGTAAGTTATTGCTATATGTATGCACAAGATGATACCATATACGCTCCTCTCTTCTATTACTGCAAGATGATGGTAGTGTTCAATAGGATGATGTAACATCCCAAAATTCTAAATTTTGGAATGTTATATTAATTAAATAAACTTGATTTGTTTGATTGATTGATTGACTGAAAGTGAGTGAAATGTGAAACTTTTGAAAGTTAAATGAGAGGGAATAAAAGGACTTTCCCAAAACTTTCACCCATACTTTTGGTCTCCAATGATTTCAAATTCATTTCATCACAAAACCCTAGAGTGAAGAAAATATGACTTCTTCCATTTAAAATGAAAAGGGTTTTTGGAAATATTCAAATTTCATTTGCAAACAATTCAAACCAGAAACTTTATGCAACTCAACGCAATTAAATAGAGTTGGAAGTGGTTTGAAATTTAAATTCAAAACCATTTAGGAGTTATTTTGGTTTTTATTCAAATTATTTTTCTCCAAAAAAAATATGGAAATTAGGGTAAAATGATTCCCTACAGTATAAAAGTGGAGAAAAATAAATTTGAAATCATTTTGTTATTTTTAAAAATGATTTTTATTGGGTTTTATTGCAATAGCACCACTGTTTGACTTTTGGGAATTGTTTTATATTTTATTTGAACCTGAAAAATACTTCATGTTTTAGGATTTCTTTTTCTGAAAATTTCGATATATTATATGCCTATATTAAGTTTTTATTTAGTTTGTTTTCTTTGAGTTTATCCTCTGTCTTTATAAAAAAAAGAGCCCGCCAGGCTAGGCCAGGCGCACCGGCCGGCCCAGCCCAGCGCTGGCGCTAGGGCTAGCGCTCACACTGGAGGGACTCCCCAGGAGCCGCCGCCACCGCTCCCTCTCAAGATCTCTCCCTCCCTCGTTTTTTTTCTCTTCTCTAGCGCTGGGACCCACCCTTTTCTTTCTTCTTCTCCACGTACGCGTACACAACAGACTCCTACCTGGATCGCTCCCGACGCCGCCGCCGCGCCCGATCTTCATGGGAACCCTACCCCGAGTCCATCCCTTCCCCAAGCCTCATGTCCTATAAATACCCGAGGCCGTCCTCTCCCGTTTCCCTTTGAAAACCCACACCCAAGACCACCTCTAGACGACACCCTCGTTGTTCCAATCTTGGTCGGCCAAGCAGAGTTCATCGCTCGACTCCGACCGCCGGTGAGCTTTCCGGGACCCCTCCTTCCATGCTCTACTTGCCCTCGGGATTGTGCATCTATTTGACATAACCACGCCGCCCAGGGAACACCGGAACCTCGTCCGCCGTCACCGGAGCTCCCGGTTCATAGGAGCTTCTCGAGTCGCCCCGCTCGCCCTGGACATCCCCGACCTCCACCTTCAACAAAAAAAATCGGACCCCCTCAGAGTTCTCCATACACTTGACATCGCCGTCTCCGCCGCCGGTCATCGGAGCCATCGCCCCCGCCGACCCCATAGCTTAGTTACAGAACGCACACCCTGAGAGTAGCTTAGTTACAGAATGCACACCCCGTAGGCCCAGTTACAGCCCGCTACGTAGCTAGCGCACGATTTTTTTTTGTTGTTCGTTTCTGTTTTTAATTTTAGATTCGGTTTTTTTTTATATCTTTTGAACCACAACTCCGATTTTGATGATTCTTTTTTCTACGGATTCACAAAACTCCCATCTATCCCGTGGAACCAATGAAAAGTATTTTTGAACTTTTTGAATTTCGAATTCAAACAGATTTGTTACAAACACTAAATTGCTAATAACTTTTGTTTAAAAATAGCTTTTTGATTAATTCTTTTTGCTAGTGATCACTTGATATTTTGTCTAAACAGTAGACTTTTGCAAATTAGTTTTTGTTTACTTAAATTAGGGTTTTAGGCAAAACAGTACTGTTTTAGTTCTAGTTTTGTTTTAGTCCTTTCTTTATAGTTTTAATTGTTTTTAAATTATTTCTTTTTTTCACTTTTGACAAATTTAGTTTTGTTTCTGTTGTTTGGTTCTGTTATTGAATAGTAGAAAATTTTATTCTTATTTTTTTAAAAAATTTCTTTAGTTTGGAGAAAACTTGTATAGGTCATAGTTAGAGTTTTATAAAAGCTTTTTATTTGTTTCCTTTGTCTAAAAGTTTATAAAAAAATTCTTTCTGTTATTTTATTGAAAACTCTATTTCTTTTCTGTTAATTTTTAGTTTAGTATTTTATTTGATGTTAAAGTCTAATTAGATCAAAACTAGTTTTGTGTTGGTTGTATTAAAACTCTATAGTTTTCCTTGAAATTTTCTTTGGATTTCTATTGGGTTTTCTTATGGATTTTTGTGTTGCTTTTATTTGTTGATTTTATTATGAGTGTTAGAATTTGCTTGCTAGTATGTTTGCTTATATTAATGCTATGAATGTTTAATATAGATTTACATCGGAGTGATGGATAGTATCAAGTTATTTTCGAGAGCGTTGTTATCTTCATCAACTTACCAGGCAAGTTCAGTTGACCATGCTTTTTCATACCTATGTTTTTATTGCATTTAGTGTCACCATTCCTGATCCCCCAGTAGTGTTATTGACTTCTTGTAGTTGAGTAGAATGGATGAGGTAGGAACCCATCTCCCTGTTATCAAGCCCCGGGATGTTATGTAGTTTAAATGCTACGCTATAGTAGACGGGGTTGGTATGAGTGCTCAGGAGTGGTGTGAGTATGAAGGACCCCCTATGTCAATATCAACATTTAGTGAATTTTATAAATTCCTGGACTGGCGCAAAAAGTTTCTGTTTTTGCAAAGAATCAAGTCAATTATCATCCCACACTATCCCAAAGGCTTTACTTGGCACTTTATTGAAACAAAAGCTATAAAACATGATTATCTACAGTAGCTTAATCCATGTGAAACACACAAGAAAAGTAGGTAAAAGTTGGGTGTCTCCCAACGAGCGCTTTTCTTTAATGTCTTTTTAGCTAGGATGATGATTTCAATGGGCTCACATAAAAGATACGAATTGAAACATGAAAAAGAGCACATGAATCACATGGAAACCACATTTCAGCCTAACATACTTCCTATGCATAGGGATTTTGTGAGCAAATAACAGGGAACAAGAATCAACTAGGATAGGAAGGCAAAACAAGTGCAACTTCAAAACTTTCATCACATAGAGAGAAACTTGATATTATTGAGATATGTAAAAGCATATGTTCCTCTCTCATAATAAATTTCAGTAGCATCATGAATTAATTCAACAATATAACTATCACATAAAGCACTCTTTTCATGATGCATAAGTATAGAAATTTATTGCTCTCCACATAAGCAATTTATTCTCATCAATAGTAGTGGGAGAAAAATTCAACAAAATAAACTATCATGTGATTGAAATTAAAATCATGAGACAAGTTTCATAGTTATCATTATTCAATATAGCATACATGTCATCACCATAATCATCATAGATAGCAAGTTTGTTTTCATAATCAATTGAAACTTCTTCCGAATAGGTGATTCATCACTAAATAAAGTCATGACCTCACCAATACCACTCTCATCAATATAATCATCATAAATAGGAGGCATGCTTTCATATAATAAATTTCCTCAAAAACTGGGGGGACAAAAAATATATCTTCACAAACATAGCACCCCAAGCTTATGGCTTTGCATACACTAGCATCATGGATATTCAAAGAATTAATACTAGCAACATTGCAATCATGCTCATCATTCAAAAATTTATGCCAAACATTTTATTGAGTTCTTCTTCTATCAATGAGCACAATTTTCCTTTCCATCATTTTCACGAAAGACATTATAAAGATGAATAATATGATGCAACCTCAATTCCATTTTTTTGTAGTTTTCTTTTATAAACCAAACTAGTGATAAACAAGAAACTAAAAGATTCAATTGCAAGATCTAAAGATTACCTTCATGCACTCACCTCCGGCAACGGCGCCAGAAAAGAGCTTGATGTCTACTACACAACTTTGTTCTTGTAGGCTCGTGTTGGGCCTCCAAGCGCAGAGGTTTGTAGGACAGTAGCAATTTTTCCTCAAGTGGTTGACCTAAGGTTTATCAATCCGTGGGAGGCATAGGATGAAGATGGCTCTCTCAAACAACCCTGCAACCATAACAAAAAGTCTCTTTTGTCCCCAACACACCAAATACAATGGTAAATTGTATAAGTGCACTAGTTGGCGAAGAGATGGAGATAACAAGTGTAGTAATGATAGTACATATTGATTTTTGTAATAGTAACAATAAAAAACAGCAAGGTAATGAGTAGCAAAAGTGAGCACAAACGGTATTGCAGTGCTTGAAAATGAGGCCTAGGGTCCGTACTTCGCTAGTGAAATCTCTCAACAATGCTAATATAATTGGATCACATAACAATCCCTCATGTGCGATGAAGAATCACTCCAAAGTTCTTTCTAGCGGAGAACATAAGAAGAAATGTTTGTAGGGTATGAAACCACCTCAAAGTTATTCTTTCCGATCAATCGTTCCAAGAGTTCGTACTAAAATAACACCATATGATACACATCAACCAACTCTAATGTCACCTAGATACTCCAATGTCACCGCGAGTATCCGTGAGTTGATTATACGATATGCATTAAACAATTTCAGATTCATAATACTCAATCAACACAAAGAACCTCAAAGAGTGCCCCAAGATTTCTACAGGAGAAACAAATACAAGAACGTGCATCAACCCCTATGCATAGATTACCCCAATGTCACCTCGGGAATCCGCGAGTTGAGTGCCAAAACATATATCAGTGTGATCAATATAATATCCCATGGTCCCCATGGGTATTCATATGAAAACATATATCAAGTGCTCTCAAATCCATAAAAGTATTCAATCCAATAAAATGAAAATCAAAGGGAAACACTCAATTCACAAAAGATAGAGAGGGGCAAACACCATCTGATCCGACTATATTAACAAATCTCGCGATACATCAAGATCATGCCATCTTAGAACACGGAGAGAGAGAGAGAGAGAGATTAAACACATAGCTACTGGTACAAACCCTCAACCCGAGGGTGGAATACTCCCTCCTCCTTGTGGTGGCCGCGGGATGATGAAGATGGCCACCGGTGATGATTTCCCCCTCCGGCGGAGTGCCGGAACGGGTCTAGATTGGTTTTTCGTGGCTACAGAGGCTGCGGCGGCGGAACTTCTCATCTAGGGTTATTTCTGATGGTTTCTCTATTATATGGATTTTTTGGCGTCAGTTTCACGCGAAGATGGGCCTCGAGGTGAGCACAACCCAACGGGGCAAGCCAGGCCCCTCTGGCCCGCCCTAGTGGGTTGTGCCCTCCTCGTGGCTCTTTTGACCTCCATGAAGCTTCGAGGGTCTCTTTTGTTCCCAAAAAAAATCGTCAAAGAGTTTCATCTCATTTGGAGAACTTTCATTTATGCACAAAAAACAACACCACGTGTAGTTCTGCTGAAAACAGCGTCAGTGCGGGTTTGTTCCATGCAAATCATACCAAAACCATATAAAATTGTTTTAAACATGGCATGAAACTTCATAAATTATAGATACGTTGGAGACGTATCAGGTAATATGGTGCACCCCTTTAGGGAACTAATCTATTCAAATAGCCGTGTCCACGGTAACAGGATGACTTGGAGTTGTATCCCGACCTCTTACAACTAAAATCAGATACTTGATAAAAACACCAAGATAAACAAACAGATATACCCGGTGATCGCTTCTCTCAGGGAGGTGAGGAGAGGATCTCCAGGTAAGTTTTGCTATATGTATGCACAAGATGATACCCTATACGCTCCTCTCTTCTATTACTGCAAGATGATGGATGTTCAATAGGATGTTGTAACATCCCAAAATTCTAAATTTGGAATGTTTATTAATTAATAAACTTGATTTGTTTGATTGATTGATTGACTGAAAGTGAGTGAAATGTGAAACTTTTCTTTGAAAGTTAATGAGAGGAACATTTCTGCACAAAAAACAACACCACGGTAGTTCTGCTAAAAACAAACGTCAGTTCGGGTTAGTTCCATGCAAATCATACCAAAACCATATAAAATTGTTGTACATGACATGAATACTTCATAAATTATAGATACATTGGAGACGTATCGCATCCCCAGCTTAATTCCTACTCGTCCTCGAGTAGGTAAATGATAAAAGAAATACTTTGATGTGTGAATGCTGCAAAATGCACAAGTTTGATCAATCATAATTTCAATCACTTTTCCTAGCATCATAACAGCAATTCTTTCTCATAAAACTTCTCAAGTTAAAGTAGCAACCAATTCACATGTTAAGTGTTCAAACAATGAATTCTCTTGAAACTCAACACCTATATTCTTAGTCACCAAACAATTGCAATTCAACTATTCAAAAAAATCTAAGTAAGAGCTCCACATACTCAATCATCATATGGTCTTCTATGATTGCTAGTGCTCAAAGCATATTTTTAGAACAAAAGGCATTCCATCGAAACAGAGAAAGATAGGGGCTTAATGTTTTGCCTCCAACTCATTATCATAGAGATAATTGTCAACAATAATAAATCATGATCAAATATATTTGACTGGCCATATGTTCCTAGATCTTTCCCCACCACATGATGCTTGCCAACTAGAGAGTAATTGAGGTTGAAATGAGAATGCATACTATTGACTCATGCATAAGTAAATATGAAAAGTAAAAGATAGGCCCTTCGCAGAGGGAAGAGAGTTGTCATGCGCTTTTTTATTTTGGATGCCCAAACTCTTAATGCAAAGGAACGTCACGTTACCATTGCCCCTTATGATAGCAGCCTTTATTATGTAGTCCGTCGCTTTTATTGCTTTGCCATCACAAGTTCGTACAATGCTCAATTTTCCCTTACAATAAAAGATCAAACATATTTAGGAGCAATTTTTATTGCTTTGCACCGATGACAACTTACTTGGGGATCTTATTCAATCCATAGGTAGGTATGGTGGACACTCATGGCAAGAAACTATGTTTAAGGTTTTTGGATGCACAAGTAGTATCTCTACTTAGTACGAAGTTTTGGCTAGCAAAAGATCCTAAGCAAACACCACATGTTGGAGGATCATAACAATATAACTTCTATGCAAATATACACAACCATAACTCATTACGTTGTCTGTCCGTCCAACTTCAACTAATTTGCTCAAGTTTGAAAATAATTAATGGGTATTCACAATCATAGAAGATTTCCAAGATAATATATCTGTATGTGAAAGTTCTCTTCCTTATACTAATCATTCATGAATTGCTTGTACGACCAATATTGTGATTGTCAAGCTTCAAAAGATTTCACTTTCTAAACCCACGTGAAGCTACTACTAGGCATGATATGAACATATAATTTCAAATTCATGATATTCATTTTATTCAACAATTTACTCATAGGATTTAAGTGAAGCACAAGAGTAAATGAAAAACTACTCCAAAAACATATAAGTGAAGATCAAGCGAGTAGTTATGTAAATGGGTAGCTGTTTGAGGACTCTCTTTTATTTAAAAACTTTTAGATCTAAGTATTTTATTAAAACGCAAGCAAAATAAACTAAAATGGCATTCAAGAATAGCACAACTCATGTGAAGAAGCAAAAACTTAGGCTCAACCGAGGATAATCGATAATTGTTGATGAAGAAAGGTGGGATGCCTACCGGGGTATCCCCAAGCTTAGATGCTTGAGACTTCTTAAAATATTAATTGGTGCCTTGGGCATCCCCAAGTTTGAGCTCTTGTGTCTTCTTCATTCCTCTCATAGCACGGTTTTCCAACTCTTAATAACTTCATCCACACAAAACTCAACAAGAACTCGTAAGATACGATAGTATAAATCAATGCAACACCTTATCATTCTCTACTGTAGAAAATCACAAAATTATTATTAACATTGCATACTAAATTCCTCTACACATTTACATATCATGTGACAAATGAAAATATAGTCCCAAGTGAGGTTACCGATAATGTTGAAGACGAAAGAGGGGATGCCTTCCGGGGCATCCCCAAGCTTAGTGCTTGGATATTCCTTTAATATTACCTTGGGGTTCCTTGGGCATCACCAAGATTAGGGTATTTTTACTCCTTATTCTCCTCATATCGATATCTCACCCAAACTTGAAAACTTCAATCACACAAAACATAACGGAACTTGTGAGATGCGTTAGTATAATAAAGAGAAACCATTCACTTTGGTACTGTCAAAGACAAGATTCATAATTGTTTCACACAATTATGAATGTACCTAATCATTTCCACAATTTATATCACTTAATATAGGCTAGGGAAACACTAAAACAAGCAAACTATACATTGAAAACAGAATCTGTCAAAAACAGAACAATCTGTAATGATCTGACAAATGACCGACTTGAAACTCTACAATATGAAAAATTAAAAAACGTAGGGAATTTTTATAAATCATCTGTAAAAATTTTCAGATCAAATCACATTTTAGTGATTTTATAAATTCCTGGACTGGGCGCAAAAGTTTCTGTTTTTGCACAGAATCAAGTCAATTATCATCCACACTATCCAAAGGCTTACTTGGCACTTTATTGAAACAAAAGCTATAAAACATGATTACTACAGTAGCTTAATCATGTGAACACACAAGAAAAGTAGGTAAAAGTTGGGTTGTCTCCCAACGAGCGCTTTTCTTTAATGTCTTTTTAGCTAGGCATGATGATTTCAATGATGCTCACATAAAGATACGAATTGAAACATGAAAAAGAGCACCATGAATCACATGGAAACACCATTTCAGCCTAACATACTTCCTATGCATAGGGATTTTGTGAGCAAATAACTTATGGGAACAAGAATCAACTAGCATAGAAGGCAAAACAGTGCAACTTCAAAACTTTCATCACATAGAGAGGAAACTTGATATTATTGAGATATGAAAAGCATATGTTCTCTCTCTCATAATAAATTTCAGTAGCATCATGAATTAATTCAACAATATAACTATACAATAAAGCATCTTTTCATGATGCATAAGTATAGAAATTCTATTGCTCTCCACATAAGCAAATTTATTCTCATCAATAGTAGTGGGAGAAAATTCAACAAAATAACTATCATGTGATTGAAAATTAAATCATGATGACAAGTTTCATAGTTATCATATTCAATATAGCATACATGTCATCACCATAATCATCATAGATAGCAAGTTTGTTTTCATAATCAATTGAAACTTCTTCCGAAATAGGTGATTCATCACTAAATAAAGTCATGACCTCACCAAATCCACTCTCATCAATATAATCATCATAAATGGAGGCATGCTTTCATATTAATAAATTTCCTCATACAAAACTGGGGGGACAAAAAATTATCTATCAAACTAGCATCCCAAGTTATGGCTTTGCATATCACTAGCATCATGGATATTCAAAGAATTAATACTAGCAACATTGCAATCATGCTCATCATTCAAAAAATTTATGCCAAACATTTATTGAGTTCTTCTTCTATCAATTGAGCACAATTTTCCTTTCCATCATTTTCACGAAAGACATTATAAAGATGAATAATATGATGCAACCTCAATTCCATTTTTTTGTAGTTTTCTTTTATAAACCAAACTAGTGAAAACAAGAAACTAAAAGATTCAATTGCAAGATCTAAAGATATACCTTCATGCACTCACCTCCCGCAACGGCGCGCCAGAAAAGAGCTTGATGTCTACTACACAACTTTGTTCTTGTAGACTCGTGTTGGGCCTCCAAGCGCAGAGGTTTGTAGGACAGTAGCAATTTTTCCTCAAGTGGTTGACCTAAGGTTTATCAATCCGTGGGAGGCATAGGATGAAGATGGTCTCTCTCAAACAACCCTGCAACCAATAACAAAAGTCTCTTTTGTCCCCAACACACCAAATACAATGGAAATTGTATACGTGCACTAGTTCGGCGAAGAGATGGAGATACAAGTGTAGTAATGATAGTACATATTGATTTTTGTAATAGTAACAATAAAAAACAGCAAGGTAATGAGTAGCAAAAGTGAGCACAAACGGTATTGCAGTGCTTGAAAATGAGGCCTAGGGTCCGTACTTTCGCTAGTGAAATCTCTCAACAATGCAATATAATTGGATCACATAACAATCCCTAATGTGCGATGAAGAATCACTCCAAAGTTCTTATCTAGCGGAGAACATAAGAAGAAATTGTTTGTAGGGTATGAAACCACCTCAAAGTTATTCTTTCCGATCAATCGTTCCAAGAGTCGTACTAAAATAACACCATATGATACACATCAACCAACTCTAATGTCACCTAGATACTCCAATGTCACCGCGAGTATCCGTGAGTTGATTATACGATATGCATTAACAATTTCAGATTCATAATACTCAATCCAACACAAAGAACCTCAAAGAGTGCCCCAAGATTTCTACAGGAGAAACAAATACAAGAACGTGCATCAACCCCTATGCATAGATTACCCCATGTCACCTCGGGAATCCGCGAGTTGAGTGCCAAAACATATATCAAGTGAATCAATATAATATCCCATGGTCCCCATGGGTATTCATATGCAAACTATATCAAGTGCTCTCAAATCCATAAAAGTATTCAATCCAAAAAATGAAATCTCAAAGGGAACACTCAATTCACAACAAGATAGAGAGGGGCAAAAACACCATCTGATCCGACTATATTAACAAATCTCGCGATACATCAAGATCATGCCATCTTAAGAACACGAGAGAGAGAGAGAGAGAGATTAAACACATAGCTACTGGTACAAACCCTCAACCCCGAGGGTGGAATACTCCCTCCTCATTGTGGGTGGCCGCGCGGATGAAGAAGATGGCCACGGTGATGATTTCCCCCTCCGGCGGAGTGCCGGAACGGGGTCTAGATTGGTTTTTCGTGGCTACAGAGGCTTGCGGCGGCGGAACTTCTCATCTGGGATTTCTGATGGTTTCTCTATTTATAGGATTTTTTGGCGTCAGTTTCACGCGAAGATGGGCTCGAGGTGAGCACAACCCACCGGGGCAGCCAGGCCCCTCTGGCCGCCCTAGTGGGTTGTGCCCTCCTCGTGGCTCTTTTGACCCTCCCATGAAGCTTCGAGGGTCTCTTTTGTTCCCAAAAAAGTCTCAAAGAGTTTCATCTCATTTGGAGAACTTTCATTTATGCACAAAAAACAACACCACGGTAGTTCTGCTGAAAACAGCGTCAGTGCGGGTTAGTTCCATGCAAATCATACCAAAACCATATAAAATTGTTTTAAACATGGCATGAATACTTCATAAATTATAGATACGTTGGAGACGTATCAGGTAATATGGTGCACCCCTTTAGGGAACTAATCTATTCAAATAGCCGTGTCCACGGTAACAGGATGACTTGGAGTTGTATCCCGACCTCTTACAACTAAAATCAGATACTTGATAAAACACCCCAAGATAACAAACAGATATACCCGGTGATCGCTTTCTCTCAGGAGGTGAGGAGAGGATCTCCAGGTAAGTTATTGCTATATGTATGCACAAGATGATACCATATACGCTCCTCTCTTCTATACTGCAAGATGATGTAGTGTTCAATAGGATGATGTAACATCCCAAAATTCTAAATTGGAATGTTATATTAATTAAATAAACTTGATTTGTTTGATTGATTGATTGACTGAAAGTGAGTGAATGTGAAACTTTTGAAAGTTAAATGAGAGGGAATAAAAGGACTTTCCCAAAACTTTCACCCATACTTTTGGTCTCCAATGATTTCAAATTCATTTCATCACAAAACCCTAGAGTGAAGAAAATATGACTTCTTCCATTTAAAATGAAAAGGGTTTTTGGAATATTCAAATTTCATTTGCAAACAATTCAAACCAGAAACTTTATGCAACTCAACGCAATTAAATAGAGTTGGAAGTGGTTTGAAATTTAAATTCAAACCATTTAGGAGTTATTTTGGTTTTTATTCAAATTATTTTTCTCCAAAAAAATATGGAAATAGGGTAAAATGATTCCCACAGTATAAAAGTGGAGAAAAATAAATTTGAAATCATTTTGTTATTTTAAAAATGATTTTTATTGGGTTTTTATGCAATGCACCACTGTTGACTTTTGGGAATTGTTATATTTTATTGAACCTGAAAAATACTTCATGTTTTAGGATTTCTTTTTCTGAAAATTTCGATATATTATATGCCTTATTAAGTTTTTATTAGTTTGTTTTCTTGAGTTTATCCTCTGTCTTTATAAAAAAAGAGCCCGCCAGGCTAGGCCAGGCGCACCGGCCGGCCCAGCCCAGCGTGGCGCTAGGGCTAGCGCTCACACTGGAGGGACTCCCCAGGAGCCGCCGCCACCGCTCCCTCTCAAGATCTCTCCCTCCCTCGTTTTTTTTCTCTTCTCTAGCGTGGGACCCACCCTTTTCTTTCTTCTTCTCCACGTACGCGTACACAACGACTCCTACCTGGATCGCTCCCGACGCCGCCGCCGCGCCCGATCTTCATGGGAACCCTACCCCGAGTCCATCCCTTCCCCAAGCCTCATGTCCTATAAATACCCGAGGCCGTCCTCTCCCGTTTCCCTTTGAAAACCCACACCCAAGACCACCTCTAGACGACACCCTCGTTGTTCCAATCTTGGTCGGCCAAGCAGAGTTCATCGCTCGACTCCGACCGCCGGTGAGCTTTCCGGGACCCCTCCTTCATGCTCTACTGCCCTCGGGATTGTGCATCTATTTGACATAACCACGCCGCCCAGGGAACACCGGAACCTCGTCCGCCGTCACCGGAGCTCCCGGTTCATAGGAGCTTCTCGGTCGCCCCGCTCGCCCTGGACATCCCCGACCTCCACCTCAAAAAAAAAATCGGACCCCCTCAGAGTTCTCCATACACTTGACATCGCCGTCCTCGCCGCCGGTCATGGAGCCATCGCCCCCGCCGACCCCATAGCTTAGTTACAGAACGCACACCATGAGAGTAGCTTAGTTACAGAATGCACACCCCGTAGGCCAGTTACAGCCCGCTACGTAGCTAGCGCACGATTTTTTTGTTGTTTCGTTTCTGTTTTAATTTTAGATTCGGTTTTTTTTTATATCTTTTGAACCACAACTCCGATTTTGATGATTTTTTTCTACGGATTCACAAAACTCCCATCTATCCCGTGGAACCAATGAAAAGTATTTTGAACTTTTTGAATTTCGAATTCAAACAGATTTGTTACAAACACTAAATTGCTAATAACTTTTGTTTAAAAATAGCTTTTTGATTAATTCTTTTTGCTAGTGATCACTTGATATTTTGTCTAAACAGTAGATTTTGCAAATTAGTTTTTGTTTACTTAAATTAGGGTTTTAGGCAAAACAGTACTGTTTTAGTTCTAGTTTTGTTTTAGTCCTTTCTTTATAGTTTTAATTGTTTTAAATTATTTCTTTTTTTCACTTTTGACAAATTTAGTTTTGTTCTGTTATTGAATAGTAGAAAATTTATTTTTATTTTTTTAAAAAAATTTCTTTAGTTTTGGAAGAAAACTGTATAGGTCATAGTTAGAGTTTTATAAGCTTTTTATTTGTTTCCTTTTGCTACTAAAAGTATAAAAAAATTCTTTCTGTTATTTTATTGAAAACTCTATTTTTTTCTGTTAATTTATTAGTTTAGTATTTTATTTACTGTTAAAGTCTAATTAGATCAAAAACTAGTTTTGTGTTGGTTGTATTAAAACTCTATAGTTTTCCTTGAAATTTTCTTTGGATTTCTATTGGGTTTTCTTATGGATTTTTGTGTTGCTTTTATTTGTTGATTTTATTATGAGTGTTAGAATTTGCTTGCTAGTATGTTTGCTTATATTAATGCTATGAATGTTTAATATAGATTTACATCGGAGTGATGGATAGTATCAAGTTATTTTCGAGAGCGTTGTTATCTTCATCAACTTACCAGGCAAGTTCAGTTTGACCATGCTTTTTCATACCTATGTTTTTATTGCATTTAGTGTCACCATTCATGATCCCTCCAGTAGTGTTATTGACTTCTTGTAGTTGAGTAGAATGGATGAGGTAGGAACCCATCTCCCTGTTATCAAGCCCCGGGATGTTATGTAGTTTAAATGCTACGCTATAGTAGACGGGGTTGGTATGAGTGCTCAGGAGTGGTGTGAGTATGAAGGACCCCCTATGTCAATGGCGACAACTTCATGATGGCATCGGCAAGGACTGCATCTTCAGGACTTCAAGACCTCAAGATTTCGAGACTCGAGACAAGAATTCAATACACACTACTGGGTGAAGGACGGATTTGATGGGCACCCTGGAGCAACCAGTGGATGGCCGGGATGCATGGAGAAGCGCCATGACATCTTGCGGAAAGCTTCACCCAGACTCAAAGAGACGTAAGAATACTGCATGCCCGGAAGCATACCTGTGCAACCGCAAGTCATTATGGGCTCTGGCTTGGTTGACCTTAGTTGTGACTCTGGCTGGGACGGTGCTAGCAGATGTAGAACTACGGTAGGATTGGATGAGCACCGGACAGTTGTCAGAGGAACTCTTCGGAAGACCATGTTTCGGTCATCTTGTTCTCAAACACCCTGAAGTGCGAGAACGTAAAAAGAGGAATCAAATCTTGCGGGTAAAGTGTAGAAACCTCTGCAGAGGGTTAAAACCTAATCGATTAGCCGTGTCCCCGGTTACGGATAATTTGAGCCTCTGGACTTGGATATATCTCGGAACTCTCAACACTGGACTGATAATTTAATTGTGGGCAGCTTATGATGATTTGGGCTAGGAGACATCGGTTGGCGGAACCATGTCATGGTAGAAAACTCCGTAGTACAGACTCCTAATATTCCTTTGTTGTAGGGAAAATAAAATCAGCTTTTATGCAAAAACAACTCAGACACGGAGCCATACAGCCATATTGCATATAGTATAGTTTTTATCATCTGTTTCTCTTATTGGTGATCTTGCCGGTACATTCAATGTACTGACCTACACGGCTGCAACATATCATGTTGCTGGATTATTTCAACGACGAGTAAGTTTCGCTGTTGGGTTACGGTCTACACACAACCTGCCGATGGCGTTGATGGGACTCCAAACCCGATTGATTGTTTTCGCTGAGACTTACGAGGTATATATCTGTTTTACGTTATTTATACATGTGATTGCACTTTGATATATACATTGATGTACTGTGTGTGCCAGCATACCGATCCAGGGATGGCACAGATACACAGAGACTTGACCGTTTGAGGTCGGGTCACTACAGAGATGGTATCAGGGCACATGTTGACTATAGGACGTGACCCTAGAAACTGGAAAGCCCTTAGGACAGGAAATCTCTAAAACTTTATTCTCAAAAACATCCTTTACTTCTCATCTTTTCTTATTTTATCAACTAGTCCCTCTTACCTCAAATAGTTAGAACATACCCCTTTTCCCTCTTGACCACACGGAGGATCAACTGAAGCCGCTCCAAGAAGGACAAGATATCAGACAACTGATGACCTCTTCAGAGTAGGATTTCACCATGCATTAGAAGAGTTGAAGCTACAACAGTTGAAGACACCGAAGACTTGAGGAATTTGAAGAATCTAAAGAATTATTTGACCTTTAGAAGACCAAACCCCTATTATATACTTACGTTAGATGCGATAATTTGTGAGCTGTCATTGGTTTGATGTTTTTCCGACAGCCACAAAATAAAACCCGTTTCTTCAAAACTATTGATTGTATTGTGTGTATATCCCTCCTTTCTTCTCTTGTATCTCATCCCAAGACCTTTGGACCCCATAGATGATGAATGAAGTTGGACTGGTATTCTCTGGACCGATGACTCAGTTGGAGGCAGAGCTATGGATTCAAAACATGGAGGATCACTTCGGGAAAAATTTGATTGCAAAGAAGTATGAGGTTCAATACGCACTTCAGTACTTTACCGAAAGTGCTGCAACCTGGTGGAAAATGCATCAAGCCATACAAGGATATAATGGAGCAAAAACTTGGGAGGAATTCAAGAAGACCCTGTTGAGATAACGTCTCATCCGTAAGCATTGTGATAACCCGAAGCAGAAATCTTGTGCCTGCAGGATTTGCGGAGAAATAGGACACACCCAGGAGAGACACAAGGATGGATGCCCTCATTGTGAGGAGAATCACCCAGCCAAAGAATGCCCGACTGGCCAAGTTACTTGTTTCTTGTGTGAAGGAACTACACACTACCCTACTCAGTGTCACCTTTACCCCAAGGTACAAGAAATTACCAAGCAGCAGAAAGAAGCCCTTAGGGAAAGTTTAGAAGAACCTGTGATGCAGGAAGATGTTGAAGACCCTGATGAAGGAGGCCTAAACAGATTTTACGCTCATGCCTGCTATTCATGCGGAGAAGAAGGACATTTCTCATAGTATTGCACAAAGGAAAGAGAAGAGTATCTAGGAGACTTCCCGACAACAGAAGTGGAATTTGATCCACTGGGAATAGAAGAATTGATCGGAACGAAGAAGTCTAGGAAGAGAAAATGAAGGCATCCCCAGAGCAACCCAATTTCTGCAGAAAAGGACCTGAGTCATATCACTTGTTATTGGTGCAAGGATTTAGGTCATTACGCTGATAAATGTCCAGAGAAGAAGCCAAGAACCCAAAGAGCCGACACCATTCCCAAGAAGCCCAAAGACTTATCGGAAGTTATTTGTTTTCGTTGTAGGGAAGTAGGACATTATGCTACTAAATGTCCCGACAAGATGAAAGCTAGAGCTGAGAAGTTGGAATTTTGATATTGGTAATAAGTGTAGTAGGAAGCAATTGTTTCCATAAGGATATGGAGTTGAATTTATGTAATGGAAGTCTCGGATATCGTAATGAATTCATGCATCAATAAAGTTACTGTGTCATGATTTCATATGTTGAATTGTATGAGTTTTTACTCAACAAACAAGGTTTTTGACCATTTTCGAGGATATGAGAAATATGGTCTATGGATGAAATTGTGCATTTCACTTTAAGGGTGGTAGTACCTTGTGAGAACACCTGATTTATGGAAGGAAAAATGTATTCCGCAAAGTGGAGTTTGGACAAAATAAGTTTAAGTCTTATTTTAATATGAAGGTTACCCCAAGGCTATGAAGGAATGGGGTACTGTTGGATTTAAAGGAGCTGTAAAGTTGCAATATGGAACAATTATAACTCCCAGGATGAATAGAAGTTGTACCCGCATTGAAGTAGGCCCATAACCCACAGGCCCAGGAGTTAATAAGAAGCAAGCGCACTCCTGCTGAAGGAAGAAATTTTGGAAGAAAACTCCAATTTAATCAGCAGACGTTTCTTAGGAGGATACGAAAACCCGAGAGTTGTGAAGAACCGATAGATGTTTTGTTCAGCTTGTAGAATCAATGGATTTACCCGAACTTAGTTCGTGAACAAGAGAAATTCTGCAATGCTTGTGAGAATGCCCGAGTGTTAGAATTATGAGATACGCTAAACCTTATACAAGGTAATGATCTGGGTGCGGAATGGATTGATCACCATATTGACTTACTCTTGTCATTCGCTCTTGCTATTTGGAATGTAAATCTGAGTGACTTACCCATAGTAGAGAGACGACGATGTCAAAACCTTGTTTAAACCCTAGAATGGTAGGACGATTTATCCATGTACATGCAACCGTTGCCAATCGTAGGATATACGGTGAGATTTAGCGCAGACCCATTTCCTGCAGGAGAAACCATACATGGTTGACCGCCACGAGATTTTCGACAGTTGTTTAGAATTGGCGACAAGACCTGCCAGCTAAGAAGACCAGTCTCAGAAGAACCTCCCAATGATAAAATGACACAAGATGTCGAAAAAGAGGTTATGCCCTTACTGGGAGAGCAACAATGAAAAAAAATCCCGGAGAAAATGAGAAAGACCGATACCGCCAACCCAAAGGAATGGAGTACATGAGTTTTGTCGGAACCATAGCCTTGCTTTTAAGTGTGGTAGCACCCCAGACCTCTCCGGTCGATGGATTTGCTGGAAGACCCCCAAACCCTAACCTTTTCTTTCTAGCCTCTTCGAATCTCGAGGACGAGATTCATTTTAAGTGTGGTAGGTTTGTAACATCCCAAAATTCTAAATTTTGGAATGTTATATTAATTAAATAAACTTGATTTGTTTGATTGATTGATTGATTGAAAGTGCGTGAAATGTGAAACTTTTGAAAGTTGAATGAGAGGGAATAAAAGGACTTTCAAAAAACTTTCACCCTTACTTTTGGTCTCCAATGAATTCAAATTCATTTCATCACAAAACCCTAGAGTGAAGAAAATATGACTTCTTCCATTTAAAATGAAAAGGGTTTTTGGAAATATTCGAATTTCATTTGCAAACAATTCAAACCAGAAACTTTATGCAACTCAATGGTTTTCATGAGAGAGGATAAGATGACTTCTTCAAAACATATGAAATAGAGTTGGAAGTGGTTTGAAATTCAAATTCAAAACCATGAGTTATTTTGGTTTTTATTCAAATTATTTTTCTCCAAAAATAAATTATATGGAAATTAGTGTAAAATGATTCCCTACAGTATAAAAGTGGAGAAAAATAAATTTGAATTTATTTTGTTATTTTTAAAAATGATTTTTATTGGACATTGATGTACTGTGGTGTGCCAGCATACCGATCCAGGGATGGCACAGATACACAAGACTTGACCGTTTGAGGTCGGTCACTACAGAGATGGTATCAGGGCACATGTTGACTATAGGACGTGACCCTAGAACTGGAAAGCCCTTAGGACAGGAAATCTCTAAAACTTTATTCTCAAAACACTCCTTTACTTCTCATCTTTTCTTATTTTATCAACTAGTCCCTCTTACCTCAAATAGTTAGAACATACCCCTTTTCCCTCTGACCACACGGAGGATCAACTGAAGCCGCTCAAGAAGGACAAGATATCAGACAACTGATGACCTCTTCAGAGTAGGATTTCACCATGCATTAGAAGAGTTGAAGCTACAACAGTTGAAGACACCGAAGACTTGAGGAATTTGAGAATCTAAAGAATTATTTGACCTTTAAAGACCAACCCCTATTATAACTTACGTAGATGCGATAATTTGTGAGCTGTCATTGGTTTGTGTTTTTCCGACAGCCACAAAATAAAACCCGTTTCTTCAAAACTATTGATTGTATTGGTGTATCTCCCTCCTTCTTCTCTTGTATCTCATCCCAAGACCTTTGGACCCATAGATGATGAATGAAGTTGGACTGGTATTCTCTGGACCGATGACTCAGGTTGGAGGCAGAGCTATGGATTCAAAACATGGAGGATCACTTCGGGAAAAATTTGATGCAAAGAAGTATGAGGTTCAATCGCACTTCAGTACTTTACCGAAAGTGCTGCAACCTGGTGGAAAATGCATCAACCATACAAGGATATAATGGAGCAAAAACTTGGGAGAATTCAAGAAGACCCTGTTGAGATAACGTCTCATCCGTAAGCATTGTGATAACCCGAAGCAGAAATCTTGTGCCTCAGGATTGCGGAGAAATAGGACACACCCAGGAGAGCCACAAGGATGTTAATTTATTAGTTTAGTATTTTATTTACTGTTAAAGTCTAATTAGATCAAAAACTAGTTTTGTGTTGGTTGTATTAAAACTCTATAGTTTTCCTTGAAATTTTCTTTGGATTTCTATTGGGTTTTCTTATGGATTTTTGTGTTGCTTTTATTTGTTGATTTTATTATGAGTGTTAGAATTTGCTTGCTAGTATGTTTGCTTATATTAATGCTATGAATGTTTAATATAGATTTACATCGGAGTGATGGATAGTATCAAGTTATTTTCGAGAGCGTTGTTATCTTCATCAACTTACCAGGCAAGTTTAGTTTGACCATGCTTTTTCATACCTATGTTTTATTGCATTTAGTGTCACCATTCATGATCCCTCCAGTAGTGTTATTGACTTCTTGTAGTTGAGTAGAATGCATGAGGTAGGAACCCATCTCCCTGTTATCAAGCCCCGGGATGTTATGTAGTTTAAATGCTACGCTATAGTAGACGAGGTTGGTATGAGTGCTCAGGAGTGGTGTGAGTATGAAGGACCCCCTATGTCAATGGCGACAACTTCATGATGGCATCGGCAAGGACTGCATCTTCAGGACTTCAAGACCTCAAGATTTCGAGACTCGAGACAAGAATTCAATACACACTACTGGGTGAAGGACGGATTTGATGGGCACCCTGGAGCAACCAGTGGATGGCCGGGATGCATGGAGAAGCGCCATGACATCTTGCGGAAAGCTTCACCCAGACTCAAAGAGACGTAAGAATACTGCATGCCCGGAAGCATACCTGTGCAACCGCAAGTCATTATGGGCTCTGGCTTGGTTGACCTTAGTTGTGACTCTGGCTGGGACGGTGCTAGCAGATGTAGAACTACGGTAGGATTGGATGAGCACCGGACAGTTGTCAGAGGAACTCTTCGGAAGACCATGTTTCGGTCATCTTGTTCTCAAACACCCTGAAGTGCGAGAACGTAAAAAGAGGAATCAAATCTTGCGGGTAAAGTGTAGAAACCTCTGCAGAGGGTTAAAACCTAATCGATTAGCCGTGTCCCCGGTTACGGATAATTTGAGCCTCTGGACTTGGATATATCTCGGAACTCTCAACACTGGACTGATAATTTAATTGTGGGCAGCTTATGATGATTTGGGCTAGGAGACATCGGTTGGCGGAACCATGTCATGGTAGAAAACTCCGTAGTACAGACTCCTAATATTCCTTTGTTGTAGGGAAAATAAAATCAGCTTTTATGCAAAAACAACTCAGACACGGAGCCATACAGCCATATTGCATATAGTATAGTTTTTATCATCTGTTTCTCTTATTGGTGATCTTGCCGGTACATTCAATGTACTGACCTACACGGCTGCAACATATCATGTTGCTGGATTATTTCAACGACGAGTAAGTTTCGCTGTTGGGTTACGGTCTACACACAACCTGCCGATGGCGTTGATGGGACTCCAAACCCGATTGATTGTTTTCGCTGAGACTTACGAGGTATATATCTGTTTTACGTTATTTATACATGTGATTGCACTTTGATATACATTGAGTCTGTGGGCCCGCATACCGATCCAGGGATGGCACAGATACACAGAGACTTGACCGTTTGAGGTCGGGTCACTACAGAGATGGTATCAGGGCACATGTTGACTATAGGACGTGACCCTAGAAACTGGAAAGCCCTAGGACAGGAAATCTCTAAAACTTTATTCTCAAAAACTCCTTTACTTCTCATCTTTTCTTATTTTATCAACTAGTCCCTCTTACCTCAAATAGTTAGAACAATACCCCTTTTCCCTCTGACCCACGGAGGATCAACTGAAGCCGCTCAAGAAGGACAAGATATCGAACAACTGATGACCTCTTCAGAGTAGGATTTCACCATGCATTAGAAGAGTTGAAGCTACAACAAGTGAAGACACCGAAGACTTGAGGAATTTGAAGAATCTAAAGAATTATTTGACCTTTAGAAGACCAAACCCTATTATATACTTACGTTAGATGCGATAATGTGTGAGCTGTCATTGGTTGATGTTTTTCCGACAGCCACAAAATAAAAACCCGGTTCTTCAAAAACTATTGATTGTATTGTGTGTATATCCCTCCTTTTTCTCTTGTATCTCATCCCAAGACCTTTGGACCCCATAGATGATGAATGAAGTTGGACTGGTATTCTCGGACCGATGACTCAGTTGGAGGCAGAGCTATGGATTCAAAACATGGAGGATCACTTCGGGAAAAATTTGATTGCAAGAAGTATGAGGTTCAATACGCACTTCAGTACTTTACCGAAAGTGCTGCAACTGGTGGAAAATGCATCAAGCCATACAAGGATATAATGGAGCAAAAACTTGGGAGGATTCAAGAAGACCCTGTTGAGATAACGTCTCATCCGTAAGCATTGTGATAACCCGAAGCAGAAATCTTGTGCCTGCAGGATTTGCGGAGAAATAGGACAACCCAGGAGAGGACAAAAGGATGGATGCCCTCATTGTGAGGAGAACACCCAGCCAAAGAATGCCCGATGGCCAAGTACTTGTTTCTTGTGTGAAGGAACTACACACTACCCTACTCAGTGTCACCTTTACCCAAGGTACAAGAAATTACCAAGCAGCAGAAAGAAGCCCTTAGGGAAAGTTTAGAAGAAACCTGTGATGCAGGAAGATGTTGAAGACCCTGATGAAGGAGGCCTACTAAACAGATTTTACGCTCATGCCTGCTATTCATGCGGAGAAGAAGGAATTTCTCACAGTATTGCACAAAGGAAAGAGAAGAGTATCTAGGAGACTTCCCGACAACAGAAGTGGAATTTGATCCACTGGGAATAGAAGAATTGATCGGACGAAGAAGTCTAGGAAGAGAAAATGAAGGCATCCCCAGAGCAACCAATTTCTGCAAGAAAGGACCGAGTCATATCACTGTTATTGGTGCAAGGATTTAGGTCATTACGCTGATAAATGTCCAGAGAAGAAGCCAAGAACCCAAAGAGCGACACCATTCCCAAGAAGCCCAAAGACTATCGGAAGTTATTTGTTTTCGTGTAGGGAGTAGGACATTATGCTACTAAATGTCCCGACAAGATGAAAGCTAGAGCTGAGAAGGTGGAATTTTGATATTGGTAATAAGTGTAGTAGGAAGCAATTGTTCATAAGGATATGGAGTTGAATTTATGTAATGGAAGTCTCGGATATCGTAATGAATTCATGCATCAATAAAGTTACTGTGTCATGATTCATATGTTGAATTGTATGAGTTTTTACTCAACAAACAAGGTTTTTGACCATTTCGAGGATATGAGAAATATGGTCTATGATGAAATTGTGCATTTCACTTTAAGGGTGGTAGTACCTTGTGAGAACACCTGATTTATGGAAGGAAAAAATGTATTCGCAAAGTGGAGTTTGGACAAAATAAGTTTAAGTCTTATTTAATATGAAGGTTACCCCAAGGCTATGAAGGAATGGTGGTACTGTGGATTTAAAGGAGCTGTAAAGTTGCATATGGAACAATTATAACTCCCAGGATGAATAGAAGTTGACCCGCATTGAAGTAGGCCCATAACCCACAGGCCCAGGAGTTAATAAGAAGCAAGCGCACTCCTGCTGAAGAAGAAGAAATTTGGAAGAAAAACTCCAATTTAATCAGCAGACGTTTCTTAGGAGGATACGAAACCCGAGAGTTGTGAAGAACCGATAGATGTTTTGTTCAGCTTGTAGAATCAATGGATTACCCGAACTTAGTTCGTGAACAAGAGAAATTCTGCAATGCTTGTGGAGAATGCCCGAGTGTTAGAATGTATGAGATACGCTAAACCGTTATACAAGGTAATGATCTGGGTGCGGAATGGATTGATCACCAATTGACTTACTCTTGTCATTCGCTCTTGCTATTTGGAATGTAAATCTGAGTGACTTACCCATAGTATAGAGAGACGACGATGTCAAAAACCTTGTTTAAACCCAGAATGGTAGGACGATTTATCCATGTACATGCAACCGTTGCCAATCGTAGGATATACAGGTGAGATTTAGCGGCAGACCATTTCTGCAGGAGAAAACCAACATGGTTGACCGCCACGAGATTTTCGACAGTGGTTTAGAATTGGCGACAAGACCTGCCAGCTAGAAGACCAGTCTCAGAAAGAAACTCCAATGATAAAATGACAACAAGATGTCGAAAAAGAGGTTATGCCCTTACTGGGAGAGCAACAATGAAAAAAAATCCGGAGAAAATGGAAAGACCGATACGCCAACCCAAAGGAATGGAGGTACATGAGTTTGTCGGAACATAGCCTTGCTTTAAGTGTGGTAGCACCCCAGACCTTCCGGTCGATGGATTTGCTGGAAGACCCCCAAACCCTAACCTTTTCTTTCTAGCCTCTTCGAATCTCGAGGACGAGATTCATTTTAGTGTGGTAGGTTTGTAACATCCCAAAATTCTAAAATTTGGAATGTTATATTAATTAAATAAACTTGTTTGTTGATTGATTGATTGATTGAAAGTGCGTGAAATGTGAAACTTTTGAAAGTTGAATGAGAGGGGAATAAAAGGACTTTAAAAAACTTTCACCCTTACTTTGGTCTCCAATGAATTCAAATTCATTTCATCACAAAAACCCTAGAGTGAAGAAAATATGACTTCTTCCATTTAAAATGAAAAGGGTTTTGGAAATATTCGAATTTCATTTGCAAACAATTCAAACCAGAAACTTTATGCAACTCAATGGTTTTCATGAGAGAGGATAAGATGACTTCTTCAAAAAAACTATGAAATAGAGTGGAAGTGGTTGAAATTCAAATTCAAAACCATGAGGTATTTTGGTTTTTATTCAAATTATTTTTCTCCAAAAATAAATTATATGGAAATTAGTGTAAAATGATTCCTACAGGTATAAAAGTGGAGAAAAATAATTTGAATTATTTTGTTATTTTTAAAATGATTTTATTGGGTTTTATTGAACAGCACCACTGTTAGACTTTTGGGAATTGTTTTATATTTATTTGAACCTGAAAAATAGTTCATATTTTAGGATTTCTTTTTTCTGAAATTTAGATATATATATGCCTATATTAAGTTTTTATTTAGTTTGTTTTTTTGAGTTACCCTCTGTTCTTTATAAAAAAGAGCCCGCCAGGCTAGCCAGGCGCACCGGCTGGCCCAGCCCAGCGCTGGCGCTAGGGCTAGTGCTCGCACGGGAGGGACTCCCCAGGAGCGGCCGCCACCGCTCCCTCTCACGATCTCTCCCTCCCTCGTTTTTTTTCTCTTCTCTAGCGCTGGGACCCACCCTTTTCTTTCTTCTTCTCCACGTATGCGTACACAACAGATTCCTACCTGGATCGCTCCCGACGCCGCCGCCGCACCCGATCTTCATGGGAACCCTACCCCGAGTCCACCCCTTCCCCAAGCCTCATATCCTATAAATACCCGAGGCCGTCCTCTCCCGTTTCCCTTTGAAAACCCACACCCAAGACCACCTCTAGACGACACCCTCGTTGTTCCAATCTTGGTCGGCCAAGCAGAGTTCATCGCTCGACTCCGACCGCCGGTGAGCTTTCCGGGACCTCTCCTTCCATGCTCTACTTGCCCTCGGGATTGTGCATCTATTTGACATAACCACGCCGCCCAGGGAACACCGGAACCTCGTCCGCCGTCGCCGGAGCTCCCGGTTCATAGGAGCTTCTCGAGTCGCCCCGCTCGCCTTGGACATCCCCGACCTCCACCTTCAACAAAAAAAATCGGACCCCCTCAGAGTTCTCCATACACTTGACATCGCCGTCTCCGCCGCCAGTCATCGGAGCCATCGCCCCCGCCAACCCCATAGCTTAGTTACAGAACGCACACCCTGAGAGTAGCTTAGTTACAGAATGCACACCCCGTAGGCCCAGTTACAGCCCGCTACGTAGCTAGCGCACGATTTTCTGTTGTTGTTCGTTTCTGTTTTTAATTTTAGATTCGGTTTTGTTTTTTTATATCTTTTGAACCACAACTCCGATTTTGATGATTATTTTTTCTACGGATTCACAAAACTCCCATCTATCCCGTGGAACCAATGAAAAGTATTTTTGAACTTTTTGAATTTCGAATTCAAACAGATTTGTTACAAACACTAAATTGCTAATAACTTTTGTTTAAAAATAGCATTTTGATTAATTCTTTTTGCTAGTGATCACTTGATATTTTGTCTAAACAGTAGACTTTTGCAAATTAGTTTTTGTTTATTTTAAATTAGAGTTTTAGTCAAAACAGTACTGTTTTAGTTCTAGTTTTGTTTTAGTCCTTTCTTTATAGTTTTAATTGTTTTTAAATTATTTATTTTTTTCACT